>WMED01026572.1:0-10078 GCA_019650415.1 Pipa parva | reverse complement strand
AAGGGCTTGTAGGGGCAGCACAGTGTGGGAAAGGGCTTGTAGGGGCATCACAGTGTGGAAGAGGCGTAGTCTTATATGACGATTATATCCCAAACTCTATATTTTAACTGGAAAAGTTGGGGGTCGTCTTATAAGCCCAGTCGTCTTATACGCTGGCAAATACAGTATATAATATACGTATAATATGTTAATGTTTATATAAAGAAGATTTGTTATATAAAGTATATATATACTGTATATATAAAGAGGGAGATTCCTGTGATTTGCCTGTAGGGATTAGCCTACTTCCCCACAGCAACCTGCACTACATGTGACACTATTTGTGAATATTTAGTTGCTTTGAGGGTCAATATTTTCATTTCACTAGTTATTTCCCTGCTGTATTAATGAATTTTTAACATAATTACCCATTCCCTATAGTAAAAAAAAAAAAAACCCAGGTGATTCAGCGTAGCCTGAAATAGAACAATAAAGAGTATTTATTCTCTCATTCAATGTTATTTCTCTAACACAAGCAACAGCTCCTTCCAGTGCACTTCATGTAACTGAAAAGTAAGTGAAATATTTCTATGTTTCTCTTTTGTAAATACAGATGTAGTACAGTAGTGTAATAGTCTAGTAGTTGGTTTGATTAGCTTTTATAAATACCATATATCATTTTAGTGTAAAATGTATTGCTCTTAAACATCTCTGAAATCACATTTCTCTTTGAGTTTTTCAAACACCTGAATTTTATTTGTTTCTGCACTGGTGTGAGTGGTTTGCTGATTGTTACTACTGATTATTACTAGTGATTATTACTACTGATTATTACTAGTGATTATTACTAGTGATTGTTACTACTGATTATTACTAGTGATTATTACTAGTGATTGTTACTAGTAATTATTACTGCTGTGTGGTTGGAAATCAGTTTGTGCTTATCATATTTTTCTTTCTACTCTTTAAAACACTTTCTCTGCACAGGTGGTGCTAATTAGGAAAAGGGGTACAGGGCCTTATTGACTAAAGGCCAAATTGGCGCATATACCTCTGAATTCACAATTGGTCGCCACTTCCCTATGTTCTTATTGAACAAACTTTAAGATGTGGTGAATATGAGCAACTATGTTACTTCACTCTGCATGCATGTGCACAGGTACTTCTACTATTGATTAAGTGGCGGAGTGTGTCCAAATAGCAAATATGACTAGGTGTACTGCTCCGAATTCACCAATTTGACTTTGTGACATTACAGTGGTGAACTGGGGGGCTGATGGCAGGGTTCCACATTCAACTTCTATTCATCTGACTTCGCCACCCTACCCATGTGACAGCGTCCGTAGCATTCCTCCTGTTTGACAAACCTATCCACAGCTTCATCAGTAAGAAGAAGCGAATTCATAACTATTTTGGTGATGCAACTCGTATTGTAGAGGTGAATTTGGCAGGCGAATTCATCATTTAGTCAATAAGGACCTAAAAGCTTTAATCCACCATATAGCAAATAGAAAATCTTGCTCGGAGCTTGCAAACTAAGTGACATATTTAGTAAGAACATTTTAAGGATATAATTTTGTCCTGTTTCTCAGTCAGTTTTTATTTCCCTGTACTTTCCAATTTCCCTGATTTATAAAGGATTGCTAAAAGTGTTACAGTTGACAGGGACACACTTTACAGTTCAGATCAATATTGACATTTCTTTTTGATGGTAAATCTTTTGCATCTGTGGCTACATGACAGGACCGACTCCATAGGGAATAATGGAGATTTCTATGGAGAAAAAACAGTAAAATTGTTCTATGTCTCCGGTGATAAATACGGCGATATCAATAAAAGACTTCATTAAAAGTAATGTAGATTGTAGCGGTATTAATGTATCAATATTTATTGATGTTGATACATTTTTTTCTGACATTACATAAATTAGGGGAAAAGGAAAATGCTTCAGAGAAAAATGGGCAAAAACAGGTGAAAAGTATTGAATGATCTTAGTAAATATCCCCTAATAATGTGTGCAACTGCTCTTAGTAAGTAATTTTGACAATTACCAAATTCTTTTATAATATCTATTTTTTTGTTTCAACGCAGATGATACTTAGCAGCAGCATTGTAGATTTGCTTCAATGTTAAGCCTTCCACATGTATACACTGATGGAATTGCCGGGTGAGTGAATCTGTGTAGTGTGAGCATGTAGCCCACATGGAGGAGCAAAGTGCCACAGTGAGGGGGATTGACAATCTTGAACAGAGTTGGGTTACCATAGAAAGGAGGACTGGGAAGGTGTCTCAGAAGAGAAACTCCAATCCTGGGTTTGAACAGTTAAAAACATTTGCCAAGTTGGGCCAAGATGTGAGGGTTTTAGTCTTAATCTAATAAACTCAGAAAAGGCCAATTTCGCTTTTATGAGTTTATTTCCGCAAGATCTCGGAAGTTTCTCATGGTAAATATCGCAAGATTTTTTTCGATCGATATTCGCTGACAGAAACTTTTTGATCAGATTTTTCAATGGAAAAAGCCAATCGAAAAACTTAACTGAAAATATCAATCCAAAAAATCTAGTGAAACTTTCGAGATCTCACAGGAATAAACTCAGAAAAGTGAAATCGGCCTTTTCCGAGATTATTAAATTTCATGCTCTGCACTAAGTGACTTTTCTGTCTTTAACATATAAGACATCAGCCATCCTAGCAGTGGGAAGGAATGTAAGGCAGTAGAATAAGACAATTTGTATATGATTCTATAGTTAGGACACATAGAATAATTTATCCCCAGGACTGTCCATCATTAAAACTGCCTCTGATGATTACTTTTACATTAAAAATTGGTTGCAGTCAATTTTTTACCCTAAAGACTGGTTTATGTAAAAAAATCTTAGAAAAATGTTAGTAATTATCGTTTGTGTCTTCTTTTTAACACCAATAACTTGTTTCAGCATTTTAGCAGTGTAGTATCTTTATTTTTACAATAATCACTTCTTAATGTAAGATCAAAAGAAACAAATGATAATTTCTAACATTTTTTTTTGTCTTTAGTGTATAAAAAGATGCAAAATGGTAATTGCTAACATTTTCTTACACAAATGCGTAACTGTGTCTCTAACACCAGGATTCAGACACATGCTCATTTTACTACTGAACATAGGTCAGGGGACAAAAGTCAGAACGGTGAACCTTGCGCTATATATACGCAAGAGGAAAATGAGGAAATAGAAGGAAAGAAAATAAAAGTGCAAACAAATGGGTTCGTTTATGATGCGGATGAAAAGAGGAATAACAAGAAGGGTAAGAGAAATCAAATGAGATGACTGACAGGTTGAAAAAGAATAAAGTCAAGAAATAACAAAATAATATTTTAAAATAGCATGACAGGAGAGTGAGACAAGCTAAAATAGACAATGTTCCAGTTGTAGAGAATTTGCTGATGCCGTAGTATGTTTTTAAAAAATATATATATTATTTACACAATCTATTTTATATATATATATTTAATTACTGAATTGTAGCTAAAAACGCATTTCACTAATTGATACTTATTTACTGTGTAGTCCTAGAGAATATTTGAATGTTATACTCTACATATTTACAGATGGAGCAGCATTTATTGAAGGGTACCCAACATCAATTCACCAGCCACTCATCAACAAAGAAGAAACTTCAATAGCCAAATCATGTACCTTTGTTAAAAGTCCCTCGGTCTGTGTATAACGCTGGTATGGAAATGCACAGTGCTGTACATTTTCCCTTATATTTGTTTATAATAGTTTTTTTTTACTACATATATCCAATATTAAATGGAGCGATATGGGTAGCAAAAATTAGCTTTTACTTGTTAATAAAAAAACTAATGTGTTAATATAAATCTATTTCTGATAGACATATCTGCACATTCTTTGAAATACGTGTCAGTCCCCATATTGGCTATAAAGAGATACAATACATGTTGGTGTTTAAAATCAATGGAAAACATTAAAATAAATCTTTTTTTTTTCCTAAACTAGACTAGATGGAGCAACTCAATTTCACAGTGGTAGAAGAATTTATTCTAATGTCATTTTCAGATTTAGGCCGGATCCAGATCCTACTTTTTGGCATTATTCTATTTGTGTATATAATATGCATTACAGGGAACTTATCTGTTATCCTCTTGGTGTGGTATGAGCCTTCACTTCATACTCCAATGTATTTCTTTATTAGTACATTAGCTTCTTTAGAAATTATGTTTGTTACTTGCATTATCCCTAATCTTTTAGCTAACCTCATCGTTGGTCTGAAGAAAATATCTTTTGTTGGCTGCTTCACACAAATGTTTACCACGGATACATTTGGGGTATCAGAAAATTATCTTCTTGCAGTGATGGCTTTTGACCGATACTTAGCCATTAACAACCCTCTACAATATTCAGCTATCATGACCCATAAGCTTTGTGTCAAACTTGCAGTTCTTCCATTGATTGCTGGAACTATAAATGTATCTATTCCCACAATTGCCACAGCTGGTTTAAAATTTTGTGGTCCAAATGAAATCAATCATTTCTTCTGTGACATTGCTCCTCTGCAGTCTTTGGCTTGTTCACAAAACTTTATCGTTCAAGTGATTACAATTGTTGGGGTTGTTCCTTCAATTGTAGTGCCATTTTGTGTAACTATTGGTTTTTACATTCATATCATAATTGTAATTGTTATGATGAACAGCATGGAAAGTAAACAGAAAGCCTTCTCCACCTGCTCCTCTCATCTCAGCGTAGTAAGTTTATATTATGTTACAATTATCATTGTGTATGTTGTGCATAAAGGTAGTCAATATGATAAATTTATTGCCCTTGTGTATACTGTTCTCACCCCTCTTTTAAACCCTTTCATCTATACCTTCAGAAACAAGCAAGTAAAGAATGCTCTCAATAAATTAAAAGGCTGAGGAACCCTTATGCTTAATTTAATGGCATCAACATGAAAAACAAAATGATCTTATGTTGTGCCATAGTTAATCATCTTTTTATTCCTTATGACCATCTATAGTATACCCATCTCAGTTTATTCTACCCTCTGGGTTAATTAAAAATCACTTTCTCTCTCTCACCTAAATCACCACCTGGATTTTGGATTTGTGTAATGTGCTTATATTATTCATAATACAATCTACTTTTCTTAGATCAATCAAAATCAGTTTCAATGAAAGGAGTAGACTTTACTTCTTTTAGGCTTATTAATTAATGGTTGAAGAACAACAAGAATATATTCAAAAGGAAAGAATGTGGATTTGATGCCTACCGAATTGTGTATACTTGGTGTTCTCAGGTCTTGGACAACAACATTTCCATTCAGTTACAAAGTCAAACACAATTGAATGCTCAATATTTCCTGGGAATAGTTATCTGTATTGCTTGAATTTACAGATATTTTGTGGTTAGTCAAGAGAACTGGCTTCCAGAGCAACGAGTAACTTCTATTATGAAATATCATCTGAGCTGTTCAAAACAAAGCTGTATTCATTTAATATCGCTATTGCTGGCCCCACTATTTGTTGTCTTCCATCCCTCTGGCCTACATCTGAGATTTCATACAGTTTACTTGTTACATAGATAGCATTCGCAGGGGACCATAATCTGTACATATCCAGCAGTAAAGACAAAGTCACTTTTGGAAGAGACTCTGGTGAACAATAAACCTAAAGAAGCTTGTGTCTATAGGTGATAAGTTGAAGAATTTTGGTTTGTTCAAGTACCCTAGAAATCTGTAACTTCTAATGAAATGCTGTAGCTGTGAAATCTGTATGTACTCAAAACAGCATTTCAGTCTTAATAAAAACACTTTCAGTCCAAAGGCACTTTAATGATGTTCTATTAACAAGCCACTCCAGTACCTAGCCTTGACAGATTACTAAATGTGCAGCCAGTTACCTTAAACTCTGTTTTGGATCTGACATGTAAATCAAAAGCTTTTCTTGCTGATACAGTTTTGACACCACACGGAGCATAAAATTATTTGCAATGTTCAAACTTTTAAAAGTAGCTTACATGTCACCAGTGATGTGCAGATAGTACATATCTGCATGCATCAATCGATTTCCATATATGTATTTAATTGGTTTATTACAAACATCTTACATGTGTTCATGGATATATAGATATCCACATATTATATGTATTGATTAATTGCTTGGTCCTGTAGATTAATAAAGATTGTTTTCATATTTCCTTGGTCTACTCTAATTGCTGTTCTGCTAATGTACAGGAATTTACACATCAAATACACATGTAGGTGTCTACAGTTGAAGTGAGCTCAACACTTGTAGCCGCAGTCAGCAGAGAGGAGATTTTCTGCCACCATCATATAATTATAACCAGAATGGATCCAATTGAAGAAGCAACCTTTCCAAATTTCCCATATCTCAAAGGCACTGTAGTATTCTACAGTCTTGAAGGGGCTTATTCACTAAAGTCCAAATTGTTGCGTATAGGTGTAAATTCACCAGATAAAGACAGTTGCAATAGGCGGCTACTGTCACAGTCACAGTGGCATCTTTATAATGAGAATATTGTCGCAGTCGCTTCTTTATCATGGGAAAATTGTCTCAATCTTAACATTACAAAATTGTCACAATTCTACAATGGGGAAATTGTTGCGGATTTGCTATGGGAATCCGTTGTTTATGAATTTGACAGTGGAATTTGCACCTTAGTTAATAAGCCCCTTGATCTTGTCACTTCAGTACAGAACAGTCAGCAGAGATCTGAGTTTCCTCCACCACCTAGAGGAATTGCTGAGACAGTTTACCTGTTAATTATGGATGGGGAAGCGTATCACAGATTCAATTCTACCCTTGCAAGCTCCTGCATCTGATACTGGTTAAAACATTTGATATAGTATGAACAACTGATACATGGCTATATGATAGTTATGGCTGTGCAGTTAAATTATAGGGTTAAAGTTTTTTTCAATAAGGATCATTAATACTGTAAAAGGGTTGGAGTAAAGTCTTGCCTAAAATAAATATATTGGTAAAATATATGTGTGTGAAATAAACACATGGAGACTCTGTGGGTAAAATTACATGGATGAAAAATTCATGAAATACCACAATGAGGTAGTAAATTAGGGGGAATTTACCTACTCAGTTATCAAATGGGAAACTGAAATCATCGGAGCACAACAAGAAAATGTAAATAGATTATTGTAAATAATTAAAGATAAAGGCCTAAGTAGTACATATAATCTAACTAGTTGGAGGGATTAGCCTCTGAACCTAATAAACAAAAAAACTGACAGAATAAGAAGGGTGCAGGTTAGGGGAACCTATGAAATATGACCATAATATCAAACATTTCCACTTCTCCTTCAAAATTATTTTGTGTCAATGAGCAAGGTTAAGTGTAATTAAATATCTCCTGTCTATTCTATCAGTGTCGTCTTCTCCAAATTGCAGAGTCCATAGAGACCCAAGAATAGATTGTAAAGGACTTTAAGTAATATCACAGAAAGACCATTATTTTTCATATATAAAGATTCCATTATGCCAGGGTCCACTCCACAGGACTGGTGTGGAAATATAGGGGGTAATTCAGGAAAGAGCAAAGTTACCTTGTGATGCTTCTCATCGAGTGGTCGCGGGGTGAGCAGAAGTACCTTTAGGGCAAAATTTATTAAACGCGGAATTTACCGCACGCTCGGTATTTCCCATCGCCCGATGGTAAATCCGCATGATTTACCATCGCCCCATGGTAAAATCTGCTCGATTTACCATCGCGCGATGGTAAACCTAATCGATTTACCATTGCGCGATCGGAAAACCGATCGATTTAATATCTCGCGATCGTAAATGCGATCGATTTACTATCGCGCGATCGGAATTGCGATCGCGCGATCGCAATTCCGATCGTGCGATTGGAATTTACTAACGGGCGAACGCTTCGCCGTTAATAAATTTCGCCCTTAAAGTGTTTGCTGATCTCCGAGTGCAGGAGATCAGGGAGCGCGTACCCGTCTCAGCGAACTGATGAGAATCATTGCAAGGTAACTTCGCTCTTTCCTGAATTACCCCCTATAGTCTTACACTAAAGAGCTTATTGATCAAACAGTGAATACCCACATGCAAATTAATTTGTCACAATTCACTCAATTTGCATATTGAGTAGTAAAGTCAGTTGGCCATATTCACTTGTAGCCTGTTTGTAATATGGTAACAGAGATTTTCTAATAGATGGCAAGGAACACTTGTGATTACAAAACAAATAAGAACCACTGAGAACTGAGATTCAGGGGAATTGAGAAGACCACAAAAGATAATATTGCCATGGCTCATTAGTCTATAGCTATCTGCCTGGTCTGCTTATCACAGTATCAAAACTAATTAATCAGCTAACATGCCGCCCGTCAGCAACTGCTCCAGTCTCTTAAATCTTCTCATTCTGCACAGCTGCAGGAACCAATGGGGAGCATGTTTCAACAGGTAAACATGACTGTTTATTGGTTCCTGCAACTATGCACAGTAACCGCTGGTTACACAGAGGAGTAGATTGAAGAGACCAGGGAAGTGACAGAGGAGCAGTCAAGTTATTAAACTGTCATTTCCTTTACAAAAGTTTTTTTTTTTTTTTTAATTGCTAGCAATTAAGGAGCTTTTGTTTTCATTTAATGATAATTTATTTTTTAAACCTAGTCAAATTGAAGCTACCTGTGAAGGGGCGCAAATAACAACAAAAAGCAACATATAGTGCATTAAAAGTGTAAAACTGGGTAAGAAAAAGGGGGAAATCCAAATGTCCCAAAACAATAATTGTGCTGAAAAAACTGTGTGCTTAAAAATAAAACAGATGTGCAGTCACCCAGGTAATTGTGACAAAAAGCACTCAGATATTTAGTGCGCTTACCAGAAACACTAGTGAGTCAAACTTAGGGACAATCAGCAAGAATTCATGATCATGGCTGGATCTCCAAACGAATCATAGAAAAACAATCCTCCAATGTAGAGTTTGGTGTATCCAATAAGATCTCGGATGCAATTGGCCACATGTAAAGGAAAAACGCTAATAGTGTAAAATCCAATTTACATTTATTTATAGCGCTTTAAAATATACTTACAGGAAGTACATCTTTTAATGAAGCTTATAAAAACATATAAAGGTTCTCATCAATGGTAATCAGTCTGTCCAACGCGTTTCGTCGCTATTGCGGCGACTTCTTCAGGGACCAAAATGATAGTAATCTCCATTGCACATAACGCCAATTTATAACACATGACAAACAGGAAATGACATAATTTACGTCATAACCCGGAAACAGAAAGCTTTAGCCGGTCAAACTCTAAGTATGGCGTATTTGGAACGCAAACTGCGTTCCTCTAATAGAACGGTTAGAGTATGTGAGCATCTCTGGAATATAAGAAATGGCAAGACAACTCATTCAGTGTCAAATCACTATAAATTGGTACACAATAAAGACCCTAAAAACACCAAGGTCTTTGTATTAGAGCAAATTCAGTGTGATCAACTTGGCAGTGACAGATTCTTACGACTCAGACAGAGGGAATCCTATTGGATTTTTAAACTCAACACATTAGTACCGTCAGGTTTAAATTTGGCACTAGATTTAGCAGCATTTGATTAGGCCACTCCCATTGAGATATATTTTATCATAAATAGAGTCCTTAGTTGTTAATCGATTTTTTAATTGAGTTTGTTAGTGTTTTACTATGTATTTATTATGTTTTATATAATATATGTTTTATATAATTTTATATAATTTTTTGTTGCTTAAGCCGTGCACACTCTATTAGGCAATTTGCTGCTTTTGTAGTACTTAATTCATTTCATTCAATTTTATAGTTTGTTGCCATGGCAACGCGTTAATATTATCATTGTGAAGGTTGTGGGGCAGATTTGTGGAGTCTGCCTTTGGAGATCACAGCTTCACCGAGTAAAATTTGCCCATTATTATCATTATACAGCGATTACCTTGGATGATCGATTGGATCGGAAGTGATGCAATTGCACTTCCGTTCTATTAGAGGAACGCAGTTTGCGTTCCAAATACTCCATAATTAGAGTTTGACCGGCTAAAGCTTTCTGTTTCCGGGTTATGACGTAAATTATGTCATTTC
>WMED01026571.1:0-10786 GCA_019650415.1 Pipa parva | reverse complement strand
TGATTGCAATTGTATTTCTGTATGTGATAAAAACATCTGACAAACATACATAAAAACCAGTGGGCAGCAGATTATGTGGAAATATGATATTTGTGTCAATCTCAAAACTTTTGGCCATGACTGTACGCAGTAACCGCATTTTGGGGGTACCGTGGATTTGGGGGCACACTGCTCTGGCACTAAAGGTCTCAGCAACACCAAACTTGGTGAACTAATAGAGGGTATCAAGGGCTTCAAAATGTATATCTCCGATTTTCAATGTGATATTCTACAGGGGAGAAAACTTACCCCATCTTTGGCCAATAGTTGCACCCACTAAAAAAATCACTTCAAAAATTGGAGATATATGTTTTGTAGCGACACTCCCCCTCTTTCCAGGGATACCAGAATCATGTCTCTGTGGCACATGGGCAGAACAGCACCTTGTAGAGAACGAGTCAACCGCGTGTCGAATTTTGGACTGATCACATTTTCGGGAGGGTCCGGTTTGGACCCCGATAACTCCGCGGGTAAAGGTCCCACATGCTTGAGGTTTGACTCATTCAACGCGGGGTTAGTTGCCCTAGAAAATATGGGCCAAATCATTTAAATTCGCCATTTCTATACAAAGATATCTGAGTTCAAAGTCGAGGTAACCGCATTTTGGGGGTACTGCGGATTTGGGGTGTGCACTGCTCCAGCGCTAAAGGTCTCAGTGACACTAAACTTGGTGATCTAGTAGAGGTAATCAAGGGCTTCAAAACATATATCTCTGATTTTCGATGTGACATTCTACAGGGGAGCAAACTTACCCCAACTTTGGCTAACAGTTGCACCACCTAAAAAAATCACTTCAAAAATCAGATATATGTTTTGTAGCCCCACTCCCCCTCTTTCCACGGACACCAGAATCATGTCTCTGCGGCGCATGGGTGGAACAGCACCTCACAGAGAATGAGTCAACCGCGTGTCGAATTTTGGACTGATCGCATTTTCGGGGGGTCCAGTTTGGACCCCAATGACTCCACGGGTAAAGGCCCCACAGACTCGCGGTTGGACTTATTCAATGCGGGGTAAGTTTGCCCCCCTGTAGAATGTCACATCATCAAGTTTGGTGTCACTGAGACCTCTGGTAGGGTTAAGGTAGGGTTAGGCTTGGGTTAGGGTTAGGGTTAGGGATAGGGTTGGTTTAGTGCCAGAGAAGTGAGCCCCAAATGATGACAGATGATCCTCTTTTTTGACAGCTCATCTATCGTACAGCCCGATCTCCTCATTTCAGAGAGGGTTAGGGTTAAGGGGTAGGGTTAAGGGTTGGGTTAGGGTTAAGGGTTGGGTTAGGGTTAAGGGTTGGGTTAGGGTTAAGGGTTGGGTTAGGGTTGGGGTTGGGTTAGCATTTCAAATGGATCCGGCTTTCTGTTGTTCTGTTCCTATAACGGAGCAGAACAATGGAAATCCGAACGCAGATGCCAGACTTAGTGTTAGTTAACCGTTAGTGTTAGGTGTAATAGTTAGGTGTAGGGAGTTAGTTAGGGGGCAATTAGATTAGAATTTGTTAGTTAGGGTTAGTGTTAGGGTTAGTGTTAGTGGTGGAACTTGCACTATTAGTGACTGACTAAATACTTTTTTTCCCCACTGTATACATCTTTTCATATATTGATTTTTGAATTTCCAATATTCTTTTGTACTTTAATTTTGCATTTAACTAGTGACATTGCAATACCTACACCAGGATGCCGTTTTTCTCCTTTGGAGATGTAAGCCCACAAGGGCCTTTTAATTGTTTTTAATTTCACTCCATTTTGCTTGTTTTTGTTTGATATATGAATAAAGTTTGATGTGTGCAACAGATACTTTTTTTTTTCTCTTAATTCTTTATATATTGTTGTACATGTCTGTTGGCACCAATGACAATCATTTTTGGTATTTTTTTGTGCTCGCATTACCTCTCTTACATAGGTCCCATGTAAAAGCAGTTTTTATCATGGGTCCCCAGCACCTGCTTTCTCCTCTGATTCTGAGTGCTCTGACCTGTTCCCTGCAATTTCGGGCCCCCCGATTGTCCCCCGAGTGTCCCCTCAATCCTTTTATTTTAGGTCCAAAATGATCTGTTAATAATACAGCCGTTTCAAGCTGCTCATTAAAGCCTATTGCTAAACCCAAGATGGCCGCAGCTACTACTAAACTGTCTCCCTGTAAGAGCAGCGTTAAAATTTCTGCTCAATCTGCACAGTTTACTGACTATCCTCCTGATAGGAACAAGTCTGGACAATCCACTAAGTGTTTTACAAGTGTCTCAGACAGATTCTGTGCTGGAAAAAAACAAGTGGAGCGAAATCCAAGATGGTTGCCGATCTCCCATTCACAGCAATGCTTTCTATGCCGGCAGCACTTGCACTGACACTGAAGCTGACAGTTTGGGAGAGAAACATATTCTCTGCAATGTACAAGAAAAATTACACTGCAGTCCTACTGTACCCATGTCTACTAATGCAGAAATCCTATTTCCATGTCAGTCAGATGCACATTTAAAGACACAGGACACGTTTTCCTCCTTAAAGGGGCAGAGCACTCCATCACCACAGACAACCATTACTTTCAATAAAAATGACTGTAATCTTTCTGTCGAGACCCAGCAAACTGCTGCTGAAAAGCCTAACTCTCCTTCTGATCTACAAAGCCTGAATTTAAAGAGACAGGATACATTTTTCTCATTAAAGGAGCAGAGTGCTAAATTACCACAAAATACATTATTTTTGAAACAAATAACTTTAATACACCTGTTATGACCCAACAAGATGCTGCTGTTACATTGCTTCCTCCTCTAGTTTATCAAAGCTGGGATTTAAAGGGACAAGACACTTCAGCAACATTTACAAAAGCAACTTACGCTGTGCCTCTTGGTCATCTTAACAATGCTGATATAAAGTTGGACCCCTCTCCTGTGGACAAAGATCATCACACAAAAGTAACACAATCTACAAATCTTATCCAAACAACATCAAGTTTCCAACAGAGTGATATGCAAGCAGCAAGACAACACGCCCCAGAATCCATTGATCTTCGTGCCCCAGAAACCACAGAACAACGTCCCCCAGCAGCTCATCTTCAGGAGGACACTGCTCACAGTACACTAGCAGCTTCATCTGCTGTTTCAGCATGTTTTTCACCTCTGCCTACATGTGTGATCCCTTGCACCGCATCATCTACTGGACTAGTGGCTAACTCACCTGTAAGTTTTGTTTCAAATGTCCATTGTGTTGTTCCTACAGTTAATGTTAATACAGAGGTTCCACAAGTTTTAGTAGGGTGTGGGTCACAACAGTATGAGGTTCCCATGGAAGCAGAGTTAGGAGAGGAAAGTGACAGTTGCCTAGTTCAAAATGAAATAGGTTACTCTTGATCTAATAGTCCCATTGTTACAGAGGAACAGATTCACCACCAAAAACAAATTGAGGAGTTAGTTAGGGTTTATGTTTATAACACTAAGGATGATACGTCAGGTTCTTCCTCTGGGGAAAATGAGCCAGTCCTTCCAAAAAAATCCCACTAGGAAACGAGGGATGTTAATGCTAATCACCCTAAGCCAAGCCCTTCAAATCTCATTAACGCATCAGATTTTCCCTTACTTCCATGCCAAGGGACACTGTTAAAAACCCTTTACAACCACCTCGAGGGCAAGATGGCCCCAGCACTTCCACTAATGCCTGGAGCACTCATGCCCGGGCACAGAGACCCCCTCCGTTAGATGCCATGATTAAGCGCAAGCCGCGAAACGCGTAGGTATTGCGGCATGTTTTTATTTCATTGTTTTTAACTTACCTATGTGGTGGCAATAAAAACGATTTTTTTATCCTGGAGTGCTGGAAAACTTTCTATGTTTGCTGCAACGGTCCACTATTTCCGGGCACCCTTTTGACTTGTTTGGGGGATTGAGCGGCAGTGCTGGCTGTAAGTATACGCTGTATACCTTTACATCATTGGTTTTTTGTACATGAGATATAATTACCTTTGGAAGTTTTTTCGAGCAATTCCTCTCACTAGACCAATGGTGAAAAATATAACTATCATTTTTAAACACGACAACCTTCCGATGCAGGATGTCCATTACTGGCTTAGTCAACAATGCAATATTATTTCCCCTGTGCGTCATGATTATGATGAAGATGGTGTTTGGACTGGAGCTTTTAAGGCCTCAGTAAAGCTCCGCAACCAAAGTTCGACACCGGTGCATTTGCCAAACTCTATTTACATAGGCCGTGAAAGGGGGATTATTTTTTATAATGGGCAGCCACGCAGGTGCTTTAAATGTGGTTCTATTAAACATTTTGCGGCCACGTGCAATGTTTTAAAATGTTCCTGTTGCTGCCTTACTGGCCACCAAGCGGCAACGTGCACAGCCATTGTGTGTAATCTATGTGGGAGCGTAGGCCATATCCATCGTACCTGCCCAAACGCATGGAACTCTCTCAGTAGTGATGACCAGGTGCAACATGAACTTATACATGGCCCATCTTATGCTTTTTCTGGTCAGCAGCCCCCTCCAGCATCTAATACTGGTTCTAAACAATCTAACCAGACCCCCATTATAAAACCAGCACAACCAGTTCCTCCAACCTTGGTGCCAGTAGATTCTATTCAACAGCCACACATGCCTGATAACTCTGAATCTGTAATTCCAAGTAATGGTGAAAATGTTCCAGATCTCACAACAGTCTTAATGGACGTTTCACAATCCACTACAGTTACACAAACCTGTGTTGCCAATCCTGCAATGTAAAATCATTCTGATGTACATAATACTCCTCCTTCCCCACATCCACCAGAGGTACCTTCCTCTATTCCCCCTGAGCCTCCAACTGCTACAGCACCACCTCTGGCCAATTCTTTGGCAATGGAAACAGCCCCCTCTTTTAAACCCTCTCCCCCACCCACCAGTAATTTACCACAAGAGTGGCAAACTTCTAAGAAGCGAAAACTAAAAACTTCAAAGGCAGTCGAATTTAACGTCACTGTTTCTAATGCTTTTGAAGTATTAGCCCAAGAGCCAGAGAATGAAAATGTTTTAGAGGAGGTTGCTATTTTGAGTGCATGGGGAGACTCCCCAGACCCGGGATCTCAAGTTTCAGAGACTTCACAGTCCCAACAGGCAATGGTGGGTGTGGAAACTTTTGCAGATCAGACTGACTCGTCCAGTAGTGCCACTGCCCCAGTGAAACCAAAACGGCAGCGGAAGAGTAAAGCGCATTGCAAGTCTTAGAAAGTGAAACTCAATTCTACCTACCATAATGGCTGAATCCCCTTTTACCATTCTATCATTAAACACATGTAGTATCCGCTCACAGAAAGCACAATATCTAGCTTTTGACTTTCTTTCAACTTTGCCCATAGACATTATTTTTCTTCAGGAGACCAAGTTAACAACCTCCCATTTGCAAAGTCAGGCGCAGAGGGACTGGCGCAGAGGGACTGGCGCAGAGGGACTGGCGCAGAGGGACTGGCGCTTTGGTCCATCAGTATGGTCTATTGGGCTGGAGCCTTATTCTGGAATAGCTATTTTATTTAAATCCCATCAGCCAGTTGTTTTCAGACGCCTAGTGGAAATTCAGATGGGCCGGGCTTTGCTGTTGGATGTAACGCTTGGCGTGCATCGGCTTCGCCTTACTAATGTGTACAGGCCTCAAACTAATGCTGAGCGACTACAGCTGTGGTCAGATATACAACCTCATCTTTATACATCTAACCCTGTTATTTTCTCAGGGATTTTCAACCAGCAGCTTCACATAGTAGTACAACGACACTCTGCCTCGTTACGCACAATAATTCACAAAGCTGGGCTTATTGATGCATTTTCCACCTCAGGAAGAAAACCAGCTAACACCTATTATTGTGCAAATAGAGCTACTCGTATTGACTACGTTTATTTCACCATCCCTTTCAGTTGCCGCTTGCACTGAGCAGGTAGTAGAATTCTCTGATCATGTGGCATTAGTAGCTACTTTAGGAGTTTCTAGTTTGCCAAAAAAGGGAAGAGGATTATGGAAATTAAATCCTGAATTGCTAACTGAGGATAGTGTGACTGCTAATTTTCAAAAAGTATTAAAGGCTGAAGTGGATCGTCAGGGTTTTTACGATAACCTTTGTCAGTGGTGGGATGATGCAAAATTTTATTTTGTTAATTTCTTTAGAGCCAGAGCTAGAAAGAAAGGCCTTGTCATAAATAAAAAGTGTGTGGTTCTGCGATCCAAACTGCAACTGGCTCTCAGCAGGCATTTTCCTTATTCAGATGTACAAAAGTTAAAAGTGGAGCTTAGGACTTTACAGTATTCCTGCTATAAAACGTTACGCTCTATGCAGGCAGATGGAAAATTTGTGTCCCCTGATCTATTTTACCAGCGAAGAGAGAAAGATAAGGAGAAATTGGTACTTTCATTATTTGATTCTCAAGGGAATCTTGGAGATTCCAGGAGCCACATCTTAAAAGCTGTTAGTGAATTTAACAAGTGTTTGTTTGCCCCTAAACCTTTAGATACCCAAATTATTGACAATTTTCTGGACTCTGTCCATTTCCCGCCACCATCCTCAGACATTTCCACTTTGGTGGAAGACATCACAACAGCTGAAATTTTGTCAGCTCAGAGAGGTTTTCAAACAATCATTGCATGTTGGCCAGTTACCGTCCTCTCTTAGGTCATCTGCCCTTATTCTTCTTTCTAAAGGTAAAGACCCTCGTTATATGGAGAATTGGAATGCTATTGCACTGCTAAATGTTGACCGTAAAATCTTGGCAAAAGTTCTGTTTACTCGCCTTTATGAAATGTCTGGTCTTTTACTTACTGCTTGTCAATTTGGGACACATAAGGGAAAAAACATTTTTCAGGCTGTTTCTATTATTCGTGACACTGTACAATATGCTAATTGTAATAATTTACCTTTTTATCTGTTATATTTGGACCAAAAGAAGGCCTTTGATAATGTCCAACACGAGTATTTGTGGGTTGTCTTGAGAAGATTCGGCATCCCGGAAAAATTTATTTGTTGGTTACGAGTTTTATACAAGGGAGGAGAGTCCTTCCCACTTGTCAACGGATGGATTGGCGACCCATTCCCGGTGCAGTCGGGTGTCCGGCAGGGCTGCCCGTTGAGCCCTCTCCTGTATGTTTTGGCTTTGGATCCTATCCTTTGCATGGTACAGGGGTGTGGTTTTCACGGATTGGCCTTTCCCAGCACTCAAACAGTGGACGTAGTAGCCTATGCAGACGATATTTCTGTGTGGGTCTCCAACTCAGCTGAGTTGGAATTGCTCACGCGGGCCATCGGAAGTTACTCGGAGGCCTCGGCTTCTGCCATCAATGTTGAAAAGTCAGTGGGGCTCTGGCTGTCAGAGCCGAGACCCACTTTTGACCTCGGTGACTTTCTGACTACTTCCACCCAAATTCGCGTGTTGGGGATTCGTTTTGGGAGGGAAGCCTCCGATGTTACTAATTGGGAGGGTGCTAATGATGTCGGTCTCTCTAGAGTTCAGCACTAGTGTAAATGGCGGCTGACTTGCCAAGAAAGAGTTGGCATTATAAAGATTATCTTGGTCCCTTTGTTTTTGTTTGTGGCCACTATACAGTATATCCACTGCTCTCTACGCTGTGTACACATTTACAAATGGATTTCTTTTTAATGCTCTGGGGAAACCGTATCTCCATAATGAAAAGAGGAATTACCTACCTCCCCTTGAAAGATGGCAGCCTTAACATGGTTTACCCTGTGGCCCTGTTTGCCTCAGTTTTTATTAAGTTTAATTTTGGAGATTTCAAATTACAGGGCAGCCCTCCATGGAGTCAGGGTTTTCTCTACTGGGCCCAAAGTCCTTTGTCTAAGTGGGCAAGCGGGACGCGCATTCCGCCAATACAAAGAACTAGAACTGATATGCCCTGTTTTATTTATACTGCAATAGTTTGGTTAAGAAAATCGGCTTTGTCTTGTACAGAACGTTCTGCTTGGCCACGTAAAGTTGTTTATTTTTATATAGTTAATAATTATTTTGTGGTTCAACCCAGTCTTAGAGACTGCACTGACATTAAGAATGCTTCCCTTCGTTTTCTATATAAAAAGAATTAACCTTTGAAATTTTTTGACATCCAGTGGCTTACCTTACACAGGAAACTTAAAGTGCGAACAATTTATAAAACTGGGAACATTCCAGATTACAATTGCCCCTGGGGCTGTCTGACCCCTGAAACGCAGGAACATTTGTTGGTAAAATGTCCAGTCAGCAAAGAGGTGTGTTCTCGTTTGGCACATAATCTTAAATTGCCACAACTGACTCAGTTAAATTATGCCAAAGTTACTTATGGTGTTCTCAGGCCCACAAACATTTACAGCGCAAATATACTTTATTTGATTTTGGCAGCTGTTAAGTACCATCTGTGGCAGTATCGATGCCAACGGACTAATGGGAAGCTTGATATTACAATCAAGGACATTTGTGCCTCAATACAGGCAGAACTGATACAAATGAACAGTCTGCATAAGCCTCCTTGAACTTTGAATGTTTTCCCACTTTGTTTTGCTTCAAATATTTTGAGCCTCAGGTTGAAGTTTCAATATGATGTATTTCTATTTGTTTTTTTTCATGTCTAATCGGAATTGTGCGTACAGATGTAATGTCAGTCAGTCTGTTGACCTGTTTAGTGGTAAGTTGTAAGTTTTATTGAATTAATAAAAACCTACCCTAACCCAACCCTAACCCTACTGCCACAATGCGCCACAGAGACATGATTCTGGTGTCCCTGGAAAGAGGGGGAGTGGGGCTACAAAACATATATCTCCGATTTTTGAAGTGATTTTTTTAGGGGGTGCAACTGTTGGCCAAATTTGGGGTAAGTTTGCTCCCATGTAGAATGTCACATCAAAAATCGGAGATATACGTTGTGAAGCCCTTGATCCCCTCTACTAGTTCACCAAGTGTGGTGTCGCTGTGACCTTTAGCGCTGTTGCAGTGCGCCCTCAAATCCACAGTACCCCCAAAATCCTCATATTTTCCTCTTTGTGATGCTACATACCTTTCCATTCAGTAGATAAAAAGCTAGTAACTCTTTTATATTCTGTTTAACAGGGTTGGTTTTTATAGATGAAGGTAAGTTAATAGTTTTGTCAGTTTATTGATGTCACATAATACAATCTGTATTATGAAGAGGTGAAAAGACTGTGCAGGTTACTGTGTCTACAGTTCCTCAGTTTAATCCATTGAAAGCCACCCATTGTAGAAGCTACAGCGTTGCCTCTCCGTCCAATGACTGCGAACGCAGTAGTTTCTACTCATCCCAAAAACTTAAAAATGCTGAACAATCGGTGAAACTACTCACCGATTCCAGCATACATATTGTAGCTCCAGCAACCCTCCTGGGACCGGGACCGCCTCTTCTGTGACATCACCGTCACATGATCTGCTTACAAAGCACACCACGTGCTTTGTAAGGCAGCCGCACAGGCTCCTATAAAAACAGGGAGAATGACGAGGCTCTCTCTTGGATGATGCTGGCTGCCGGTGTTGGAAGCCTGCCTTTCATCAGATCGCTCTGCCAACACCTCGGATCACCTCCTGCCACAGTGAGTACCCTCTCCCCTCCCCTTGCACATCGCTGTCTCCTCCCCTTGCCCATCACTGTCCCCTCCCCTTGCCTATCGCTGTCCCGTCCCCTTGCCCATCAAAGTACCTTCCCCATGCCCATCACTGCCAGTCTCCCTCTGTAAATAGCTCCTGCTGCCACCTGCTGCCTCTCAGCTCCCCTTTCCCATCACTGGCTCCCCCTTGCCCATCACTGCTCCCTTTGCCCATCCCTAGCTCCCCCTTGCCCATCCCTGGCTCCCCTTGCCCATCACTGGCTCTCCCTTGCACAACACTGGCTCTCCCTTGCAAATCACTGCTCCCCATGCAAATAGCTCCTCTTTCCCATCACTGGCTCCCCCTTTCCCATCACTAGCTCCCTCTTTGCCCATCACTGCTGCCCTTGCCCATCCCTGGCTCCCCCTTGCAAATCACTGCTCCTCCTGCATGCATGCCTTTCTCTACCCACCCTGATACCCCATCTGCATCCCTTCCTCTGCCCACCACTGACCTCCCTCCATCCCCTTCTCTGCCCACCACCAACTGACACCTTTTGAACCCCCTTCTCCCTTAGCTACCTCTGGATCTTCTTTTGGCGTGGGAGAACCAGCCTGCCTGGGATCGCCGCTGCTTCTGGGGTCCTGTCACTGCTCCTGGGGTCCTGCCACTGCTGCTCCTGGGATCGCCGCCGTCGCTGCTGCTGAGGTCCTGCCACTGCTGCTCCTGGATTCAACTTTTCTTTTTGGACCATAATTATAACGCGCATGCGCACACATTAGCTAAACACATATTTTCACATACACTTTTACTTTTTTTTTTCTTAATTTTACACTTTTTTTCCTTTGCTTTTATTTATTTATTTTATTTTTTTGCAGTTGCACTTTTTTTGTCTTATATTGTGTTAATGCATTGCTTGAATTTCTTTTGTGTATTTTATTTGATTCAATTGTTCTTGATTTTTTTGCATTCATTTATTGTATTGTGATTTAGTGGTTTTATAGATTTTGCTTATTTTACTTTTTTTTTGTCAAATTTTATTCTGTTTATTTTTTTCCTAATTAGAGTATTTGTTAGCTCTTTGGTCAAGTATATATACTATATATACATATCCACTGTTTGTAAGTGTATATATTCAGTATACAGTATATATACTTGGAGTTCAAAAGGTTAATTTTGATTTGATTTGTTTTGTGTTAGGTAAGGTTTGTT
>WMED01026570.1:0-10786 GCA_019650415.1 Pipa parva | reverse complement strand
TTTATTTAAGATATTAAAAAAAATGGTGAAGGGCCGTGCATAACACTCACTTTAGTATTTCAACCTATTATAGACAATATTCCAGCAGGATTAGTGAGGCATTAGCTGTGATATAAAATGCAAAGGAAGTGGAACCAAAGAAACAGAAATAAATAAATATATATATATATATATATATATATATATATATATATATGGGAAAAAACTAACCGTCAATGTCTGAAGTAATTTCCCTGTACAAGATTCCCAAACCTTGATGGTAAGAAGACTGCTTGCAGTAACAACAACAGTATCAGAAAGATCCCATGCAATCATTAGGACTTTGGGCTTCATATACTGCTCTTCCTCATCACATTGGGAGCTAAGTATAAGCAGAAAGAAAAAAACCAGCTTGCAATGTACATCACATTTTGGTAATTACGTTTCTATTTTTATACCATTTTCTACTAGTGCTTGAGAATTTGCAACGCAGACTGTTGGGGCAACCAATGGAAGGAGAAAGGGGAAAAAAAAAAAAAAAGTGTGGGAAGGTAAATCTTCAGCAAAAAGTTATGAAAAATAAAAAATCATTCAAATGAACAGGATAAGATAAAAATGACTAATAACTGCTTAGAAAGCGAGCATACTCCTGTGAGAGAGCTGCAATTGGACTTTCAATAATTTATTTCACGGTTATAATATTCACAATTATTTATAAGTTTGGTATATTACATTTAGATATTTATTTATTTGACACTAGTTTATACAAGATCACTTAAGTGTGTTTGATTCATTTATTTACACATATAGCACTGATTGATTTCTTGTTTATTGACACTTTGCTTAGAAAGTGATTTTATATTTTGAGGAAGTCTGTCATTCTAAAGCCAAAAATATCAGAGGTTGTTTTAGGTATATAAAAAAATTTAAATAAACTTCTCCACTACAAATAACATTGTTGCTAATGTAATTCAAGTGAAGCTAACAGCACTCACTCATCTCACCACATCTTAATTTTGGAAAATAATGTTACTCTCTCACTATTATTGCCAACTCAATGAGTTTATGGGTTGGGAGAAGTATTAACTGGTCACTCCTCATATATGTCCTTGTTGGTCACGTGTTTGCAGCAAGAACAAATCCGACATGGGATTATGTCAACTTCTCAACCGTAGACTTGGAGGTCAAGTAGGGAACATCAGAGTAAATTAGATGGAGAGGTAAATGATTAGGGTCATTCAGCTCACCACAACAACAGGCGCCTCTTCCAGGGGTCTTCTTCGGATTTATTAGGTTAACATGATTATGCTACAGTTGCTACCCTGTGTTTTTTGATTCTGGCATCAAAAAATATATAATAGTTATACCTTGCCTAGAAATCCACTTGTGTATTACAATTTGCCTCACTTTAAGAACAGGTTTAGGTTGAGGGTACTTGCAAATTTTACTGCATTTGACTGCAAGAAAAACCTAACATTTTTACAGTAAATCTGACAGCCCTAGAGAATACATCAATTTAAGCACATACATCTATTAATTTATCCTCTATACAATTTAACCAGCTTAACCTCTGTGTTAATCAACAACCAAAACCTTTAACCTAGAACAAAACATGCTTTGTAACAAAAGTGGATGGTGGCTTCAAGCTTTAAGATATTTCTATGGTAATCCAATATGGAGACAAACGAGCAACGCAAACATTTAAAGGTTAAGAAAGATCTGAATTAGGAAACAAACTGCATAAATGCCTTCAGCTGGTAAAGGCAGGCTTGAAACAGCAGTCGTAAACAAGAATTTATACCGCTGCATGCAAATAATACATTTCTCATCATATTCATTTTAGTCGTTTATCATTATTTACCTCTCTTTTTCATTTTCTTTCATATTAAGAACAATGCTTTTCCATTCCTGCTGGTGTGAATACCATATTCTAGCAGTCCCATCATTGCTCCCACTCACAAACCTTAAAGAAAAAAAAAGTTTTATCATCTGTTGCCTTGACTTACACTGCAGAGCAAACTCAACTGAAAGAGCTTTTATAGTTTACACAGTGATTTCAAGTATAATAAAACCTAATCAGGGCTTAGAGTTGAACAGATCTTTAAACGTTAGACCATAGGTGCAAACAAATTTTTCCCATTACTAAACTTCAAATTCTAACATTGCAGCTTTTAAAGGATTGAACTTGGGTTAAATAAAGTCAGACAGGACCGGTATTAACACATGAATAAGATTTATTTTGATTCTCTAAAATAAAAAAAACAAAAACAAAACAAAAACAACAATGAGGGAATAGGATGAACTCAGAGGAAACAAGGTTATGATACACCTAGTTTCTGAGATGGCATAAAAATACAAACACATTACGATTAAAGGAGAACTGTGGTGTCAATTCATACTTACCTGACTGATCGCAAGATCAGTATTCATCTGAAGATCCACAGCCCAGTATCGTCAGAAGAATACATTACCGCATCTCCTCGCTTCTGGATTATGTGAGGGATTTTGGACCCTTACAAAGACCCATCCCCTCCTGAGTTTCACCGAAATTGACAGACTGCGCATATATTGATCGGCATGCAGCTAATCAGCAAATTTTGGCAAAACTCAGGAGGAGCGGCAATGTATTCAGCTGGCAAGCCTGGGCTGTGGATCGTCAGATGAATACTGATCCAGCATTAGTACATTTCGGCTGTTGTTCGCTCAATTGGGCGAAAAATATGTTTTCAATTTTCTTACCCCAGTTTTTCATTCAAACATTTTTATTTTTTCACCCAATTTTCAGGCAAAGATTTTAAGAAAAAAAAAACAAAAAAAAAACAAAACGTATTTTGCAACTTCAGCAAATTGGTTCTAGATCAATCAGGTAAATATCAATTGACACCAAACTCTTCTTTAATATCTTAACAGCCAGCTGTTTAGTCACATTTAGCAAAAAAATAAATAAATAAAGTTGGTGTGTTTTTAATCAGAAAAAAAAAAAAGTGACCTATTTAGATTACTGTGCAATAAGATGAAGTAGGTCAGGTATTTCAGCTGATGGTATTATGGGAATCCCATCTAGCTAACACCATGGTGTAGATTCTGCAATGGTTTACAGTATGCAGAAAGTAGGCCCATATGCAAAGACAGACACATATATAAGCACATGTAGACAGACATTTAACTGCTTAGACGCAGAATAAAAAAAACCCCTACCTCTCTCCGTTATTTGCAAACTGAACGCTGTCAATAATATCCTGAAAATTAAAAAAAAAAAAAATATTTGAAACTGAAATATAAAATTCAATAAAAACATACCTTTTGTGATAATTTGTATTGTATTTTTCCTAGGACAATCTTGTATTTAGTAACACATTCATAAAATTGAGCAATGTTGAGAAAAACATGGAAGAAAAGAAGAGTTACAAGAGAAATCCTGTATGAGACGCACCATGTGACCTTCAAGTTCTGTTAACTTTTGGGGTGTTTCAGAACCGAAATAATACAGTCGAATAGCATGATCACTGCTGCCTGTAGCCAGGAACATACCACCTAGAAGTCAAAGAAAAAGACATAGCTAAGCAATGTGAGAGTACAGAGAGTATAGAAATGTCCCCAACTTCCTTTACATACCAATACTACATGAAGAGCAAAGCATTTGTGCACCTGGTCCTGATTTTTCAGTAAACTTCACAGGACGATCTCTGAATTTATAAATAGAAAATCATCATGAAAAAAAAAGTGCGATATGAAAAAGGGCAAATATAGTTTTGGTAAAAAAAAAATAAATGAAATGAAATTAGGACATACTTGAACTGCAAGGTGTCTACGTCCCATTCCCAACAGCAAACTGTAGCATCTCCTCCTGTAGAAATCAGGTACCTCACGCTACCTTTAACCAGTGGACTAAACTGAAAAATATTACAGATTGGTCAGATAATTAATTGAGAAACATGCTACATGCTTTAACAGGAATAGGTTATGTTAAAATCTTTCTACAAATATACAATTAAAAGAATTAAAAAAATGTCATTTTTGATTGGATTTTGGTTAAAATACAAATGCAATTTTGTGTATTTCCCCTAATTGTCACAGAAAAGAATGTAGTATTATGGTGGGATAAAAAAAACGCAGCAGATTAATATTTATTTAGTCATGCATATTAAACAGCAGGCTAAAGGTTCCATTGAACACATGTACTGGTACAGGTATAACCTGAATGTATTTCTACTAAGAGAGACCAAACAGCTAAGAAATATTTGCAGTTTTCCATACAGCAAAGTCTATCAATCCCCAGTTTTCTTCCACTCTCCAAAAATAAAGAATATTATCCTTTGATTTGAGGTTTTATTTCTAAATTTATAAAGGATGCTGCAAAGCAGGAAATGGCAGTAAAACAAAATTGCAGGAGTTAAACCTGACCCTTGATTACAGGTGCTAAAACAAATACTTACTAGCAATGAGGTAACAGAAACTGAGTGACCCTGAAGTACAGCTACGGGTGCACAGGTTCTTAGTGACCAAACTCTGATAATTTTTTCACAGCTTGCAGCAGCAATTAGTGTATTTTCATAGTTCACATTTAGTTCAGAGACCTCTGCCGAATGACCCCTCAGAGTGGCTAACAGCCGGCCATCATGCGAGGACCAAATCTTCACCAAACCGTCATCTGCACCCTGAAGGAAAAACAGAGAACATTACAAGCAAATCACTGAATGAAAGCCATGTTAGATTTCTTACAAAACAAATTATTCATTTTTTTTCTCTCCCTTTAAATTGACCTCGGTAGATATGCTGTAAAAAATGCAATGTTGTCTCTATCTTACACAAAAATTAAAAAATCACCAGTTTCTGATCCACCACTAGAAATATTTTTAAAAGTGGCAGGAAACTATGGATAAATTGTGCTTTTGCTCACAGAATATTTAAACACAGCATGTGCTTGTGATTCTCAAGAGATGATTCAAAATAAACACTGTGCTTGTGATTCTCAAGATATGCACCACAGACTACATCTTTCTTTCTTTTACCTAGGTTTCTTACTACCTCTAAAGATCTGTTTGAATGCCTGGGTAAAGATATATATATATATATATATATATACACACACACTACTTTGGTATGCAGTAATAATCATAAAACTCAGAAAAAAAACTGAAAGTGATACATCCATGTTGAACTGTCAGGGTTAAACTATGTCTATGTTTTAAAATCTAGACTTGATTGGAGAAACTGTACCTAGATGATGTATAAAAAAAAAAAGTCAGGCATATTTGCTTGTAGGACCTAGCCCTGATCAAGAGACTAAACACAAAAGAACACAGTGGCTTGACCAAAAAATAGAGACTGCCTAAATATTAGTTTTTTCAAGCATCCTTCCTGGAAATGCAGTAAATCCAACATCACCACCACAACCTTGATGAATACTCTAGGGCAGGGGTCAGCAACCTATGGCTTTTTTACTGTAACGAGCAGTGCAAGCACCGCTCATTACAGTGTGCCAGCAAGCGCTGTAGAGAGAAAGCTTGCTAGGGTTGCTAGCCAGTCAGGAGCCACTTGACGTCACCCATGTGGCGTCAGCGGCTACGGATTCAAAAGGGCTGAGGTAGCCACACGTATATGGCTCCCTCTGCCCAAAAGGTTGCCGACCCCTGCTCTAGGGGTTGATTTTAATCCAAATGGCTGGAAGTGTTATTTTGAACATGAAAAACTAGGGTCCACACTAAGGGTCATACTATTGGTCACTAATCCACTATCTCTTTATAAAGAGGTTTAAAGTTCAGAAAAATGTTTTTGTGAGCTGGACAATTTTAGGAGAATACTAATGCTCTTGAACAAGAAGATCAGCAAATTGCCCATGAACTGGAAAACCATCAAATTGTATTTGCTGGTGCCTAAATGCCACTTTGGTCTAAAGAAGACCAGTAGGATTCCTCTAACTCAAGTAACTGAAAGCACTACATAGATGATACCTTGATTATAGTGAGGATCCTTGTCCACAATTTTGTCCTCTAACCTTATCTGGAAAAAATGATCTAACTAAACCATAAATGTTTTTCTATTCTTCATCCTTAGAGGAATACATGTCAGAAGGTTGAAGACAAGAAGAGAATATTGTGCTGCCTTGCTTTGCTTAGATACCCCTAATAATTCTGTGAGCAATGAAATGCACAGGAGAAAGGGGGATTATCTAGAATGTAAAGCTTTTCTAGACAATGCATGAAGAAATTTCAAAGAAGTGTCTGCTACGGTAGAACCACCAAATGTCTGTGATGAGTTCCCTAACCAAAGGAGACTAACAGGAAGAAGGGTTATTGCCATAAAGACCTTTAAAAACAACTGAATTTTGAGACATATAACCTACATATGTCACATAAGACTTGTCACACCATTTCCATAAGGCTTCACAAACCTTCTTGGTGGAGGACATTACAAATACTAAGAAGAAGAAAAAAAAAGTCTACAGTAAGAGCAATAAAGGTAGAGAGAAGTTGATTCACCCCTGTTACAACAACCAGTTATTTCTTGTGGGTGTTTCACAATAGTAAAAGAGAATTCAAATTTTGATATTAACGCATAGATTGATCTGTGTAAGAAAAAAAAAAATCACCAAGATTACTTTTATAAGAAAAAAACAAAAACAGGGCTGGTCCATGACAACTAGGAAAACCCTAATTATTTATCATAAGGTTTTCCTTTACAAAGATTGTTTTACCCCTGCTTACAAATACGCAAACCTTATTGTTAACTATCAGTTCCAAAAACTTTTGAAAGATGAAATAAAGGAATTATGACCAGCATTTTTAAATAAAAATTTTTTTTACTAAAGCTTTACAATCACATGTACAAAGAATTATACCCAAAAATAAGTGGAAGCACAG
Organism: Pipa parva; assembly: GCA_019650415.1. NCBI lineage: Eukaryota > Metazoa > Chordata > Amphibia > Anura > Pipidae > Pipa > Pipa parva. The sequence goes on along the minus strand of WMED01026570.1, from coordinate 3,944 downwards.
TGTCACAATAAATATCACTATGCAGGTTTTAATTAAACCGACTGAAACAAGAGATAATGTTTTGAAGTAGCAATTAACAATATAAAATGATTGTCTTATGCCACATAATGATGCTGAATAGAAGAGTACTATAAAGCCAAAAAGTATGTCAGATACGTTATTAATTTTTTTTTTATAATGAAGGAAGTATGGGGAAAAGAAAGGGACGAAGAATAATTGTATGGGAGAAGTAGTGAGAGAAGGGAAGGTGGTGTGGGGGGGGGGGATTGGAGATGAACTCTTTGTGAAAGAAAGGGTAAGAGGATATATATTGTGGGATAGGTGGAGACTGAAAGAACAGAGATTTCAAACTGGGAAACACAATACACTTTATACAGATGGAAAATATGAATGTCAGAAGTGCCAGGCACAAATGTCAAAGATTTTGCAGCTGCTAGTCAACTGGGAGGTGTTAATTCATTATTCAGTAAACAAGCAAAAGTACTGCTTGTAGTGGATACACAAGAAATACCTTTACAATGATTATATATTTAATCTGTGCTTACCAATTGACATCTAAACAGCAGGATATTAAACATTAAAACAGGGCATTTTATGAAGATGTAGAATCTAAGCCTACATAGAAAAACAATGGTATTTTGTAGGGTTTGTTTAGTTTAAAGTGTACCGGTCTCCTCAAAACTCTACTAATTGAGATTCTAATAATGAAAAATGTTTTTGTTAATCTATATGTATTAAAATAATGTAGCTTTATACAGTGTAGCTTTATACAGTGTTTCTCTCTGTCATCTTCCCTGTCAGCCTGACTTTTCTTTCCTGAGTTGGGTGGGGCTAAATGATAATTGACATTATAGCTCCCCCAATCAGATCCCTGCTAGGTCGTGATTTAAGGGATCTGACTGGAGGAGCTATAATGTCAATCATTTAGCCCCACCCAACTCAGGAAAGAATGGGCAGGCTGACAGGGAAGATTATAGAGAGAAATTCTGTATAAAAGGTAAATTTATATATATATATATATATATATATATATATATATATATATATATATATATATATATATATATATATATATATATATATATATATATATATATATATTTACAAAACATTTATTTCATTAGTAGAACTTAAATTAGTATTAGTTTTATGCTGACAGGTGCACTTTAAACAGCAACAACAACATGACTGCTGTCAGTAAAGCTAAAAAACAGACAGAAAGCTATACCATTGAAAGTTTCAATCTAACATTTTTACAAGTGTTGTATTTGAATAATTGGGAATTTTTATTTTGTTGGCATTACTGGTTCATTTACTAAGACCGAGGCCTCTCCCACAAACGACAGTAGGAAGCATGTTTAAGGAGCATTGCACCAGCTAGGTCCTGACCTGCTTACACATGGTGCCCTGTGCCCAAAAGAATGGAAAAGTTTGACTCGTGCAAAGAAATATAAAATCCCAAGAAATACATCATAAAAAAAGCTTTAAGTTAAACTTGTACGGTTAAAGAATGAGCATGATATAATTTAGAAAAAAAAAAAAAAAAAAAGATCACAGAGAATAAAAACTTACTGTAAAGATTCTGTGGCCAGTACGATCGAAAGCTACACAGTAAACTGGTGAACGATGACCAAGTATCCGTCTGTGCATCTTGATATGTTGGTACAGCTGTACAGGGAATCCTGATGTAATGTTGAGGGCACCAGTAAGATGTTTCCCAAGATGCACCTCCACTACAATGAAAAAGTAGAGTTTCAATGAGCAGAATGAAAAGTTAAAGAACGTTATTCCTCAACAGGTGCGACACTAAAAAAGGCTGCTAAACCACAACAAAACTAAATATGTCCAATTACACCAATTCAGCAATGCATTTGCATCAGTTTTAAAGTGCACCTGTCACCTCAAAACTCTAATACTAATTTAGGTTCTACTAATGAAATAAACCTTTTTGTAAGTATATATGTATTTTTAAAAAATGTACCTTTTAAACAGCGTTTCTCTGTCATCTTCCCTATCAACCTGACTTTTCTTTTCCAAGTCGGGTTGGGCGGGGCTAAATGATGATTGACATGGCAGCTAGTCCAATCATATCCTTTAAATCATGATCTATCAAGGATCTGATTGGAGGAGCTATAATGTCAATCATTTAAACCCACCCACCGGACTTGGGAAAGAAAAGTCAGGCTGACAGGGAACATTTTTAAAAATACATATATATTTACAAAAACATTTATTTCATTAATACAACCTAAATTAGTATTAGTGTTTTGAGGTGACATGTCCATTTTAGCACGTTGAGTTGTGTACACAATTTTTTTTGTAATTATCAGAAAATGTTTGGTGGCCTAGCCCTAATAATTTATTGGTTTTATATTTAGAATAAGAACTTTATATCAATGTCTAAGAATACCGCCCCTGGTTATCCTGGCATTAGGACAATGTAGTCACAGGCTTTTAGACAACAGAGCTAATTCACCATACAGCAGTCTCAGATGAATGAATTGCGTCTGGTTTTTAAGCAACTTTATTTTGCCTCTGTTTATTAGTATCTGTTTATAAATCACCTAAAAAATTCCTCCAGATATCAAAACTTATACTGTTATGTTGCTGCTTCACCTACTCATTTCTAGGCTTATTACAAGCAATAAGAGAAAAAGATAAATGTATGTCACTTTATATGTTCTTTAGGAAATCCCATACCAACATTTGGAGGAAATCTGATGTTAACTGGCATTTCAGGGGGTCTTCCTCTGTGAAGAGCTGCACACATCTGCCCATTCCAATTGACTTTCCTGCAGCCTAAAATGGATTTTTAAAAAGCCAAATTTAAAACATTAAAATCCTAAAACTGTTAGTGCACCTTAAAAAGCAATAACACATACTCACAGCACTGGGCTTCTGGAAATAATGCTCTTACTACACTGAAAAGCATAAAGAAAAACACAGAACAACAGTTGTAAGAAAAAGTGGGGGAAGCCTTAGTGAAAAAAGTGGTGAGTTGGGTTTTTCCAATCCAATACATACCTATTTAGAGGAACGGCAACTTCCTCCACCAATCGCCCCTTTTGTCATGTAAGCACTTTGAGACATTGTGGGATTGTACTAGCATAATTAAAAACCAATGGCTGATCCCTAATTGTTCAGCTCCCGTGGAACCCCGTTTTCCCACAGTGCTTAAAAGGCTTATACTAACTCTAGAAAAACCCTTTTATTACAAATGGTAACTTTTGCCTGTATAGTAATTTATTTAACCAAAACACTGCAAAAAGCAGCTTTATACATTAGTTCTTTAATAACTGCTTATGCCACCAGCACAAAGGAATCACGGGAAAGACTGGTTAAAAAAATACAGTCGTTCATTAAGCCAAAATTTCAGCAACATAACAAACCCACAATCTATCACTTGCAAGCCACCTAATTGATTTCTGTAGTTTAAGCATGTATTATCGCACAAGTACATGACAATCTTTGTGGAATTCCAGCTCCACCCCCTGCTGAGAAAGACTATGTCCTTGGCACTGGCTTCTAAAGAGCATGTGTAATAACCCGAACTGAAAGTGTGCCTCACTGATATTCACAGATATTCATGTGACATTTCCCAACTAGTCAAATGCTATGCGTGATTAAGTGTCAGATTTCATTACCTTATTCATGAGGATCCAATATAGTAGCTGTGAGATACTAGCACCAGCAGCTATGGTTCCAAAAACAAAGTATATTTTTCATCAGTGAAACATGGTGAGCTTCTTGGCAGTGAGCACCAATGTTTTGAAAACTGCATCTCTTTACTCAAAAACAAATAGTACGCAAGTTTTTCTGGATGTTTCATATAACTGAATAATTTTGAGTTTGAAATAATCCTTCAAGCAACTTACAGAATACTGACAGTACAGTCATGGCCAAAAGTTTTGAGAATGACACAAATATCATTTTCACATGATCTG
>WMED01026568.1:0-10786 GCA_019650415.1 Pipa parva | reverse complement strand
GTTTTTATTTACGATTTACACAACGTGCCAACTTTTCTGATTTTGGGGTTTGTAGGTATTATCTAATTTACTTTGAATTAATTTTGCAAAGTTTTAGTGGGGGGGTATATAGGGATTTTTAAATATTAGTTTGAGTAGTGTAAAAGTGTTGAATATGATAAATAGGTGAAGAGGGTTTGGTTTATGAGAGTTCTGGAACAGGTTTATTTGTCTTTGGAGCAATAAACATTTAGGCATGAAATTAGAAACTTGTAGTGCTTTTTGTGATTTCTTCCATAGATTTTCCGCACTACACATGCAGGATCCGATAAATCATTTGTCTGCCTTTAGCTAAGTGTAAAGATTATGAAAACAAATATGTTGAAGCTGCAAGGATACTAATGAATTAATAACAGTACATAGAATAGACTAATAAGAAGTAGTCAGCACTTCGGGATCAGAGGAGGGCATGAGTGTGACGTGACTGGAGTAGAGAGAAGAGGATAGAGCCTATAGGCTGATGGAAAGCATACTGAAAGTAAAGACTGCAGCTGGTAGAGTGTGTGAGATTCCAAAGTTTGAGGTAGCAGTCTGAATACTGGAATGGACTGAAATTAGAAGCATAGGGAGATTTATTTTTAGTAATGATCGAATATCGAAAATGTCCATCCTGTGTGTGAGACAGCTGGTCCATTATTGTATTTTTAAATACGGTAGCAAAGGTATGTAACCTCCAGCCTCTTGTGTCAACCACAACCTGTCACTTAAAGTGTTGTATCCTTGTGATATTGTACTTGTATTGTATAATGTACTTTTCCCATGTCTGTATTATATTTGTATTGCTGAACAGCATAAATTTGTGGTGCTTTATAAATAAAATTATACATACATACAATACATTACATACATACAGCTATATCTGCACTTGGAGGTCCAGTGCAGATATTGTTATAGATTTTATTCCTGTGTATTTACATTGATGCTAGCAACATCTAAGCCTTGCTCACTATCACTTTTCTATACTGCAATTTACATTTGAATTATTAGATCATTGTTATATATAAAGCAACATATTGATTGGATATTTTTTCAGCTTATTCACTTGTTGGCTGGTAGTCAATAATGACTTGGCATAAGTGACAGGATCTTGCTATTCTATGTGCCTTAATCAGGTACATATAAGCTGAAGGATATCAGTATTTCTCTTATGTTCTCTATCCTGTGTCACAGGCATCTCTTTTAAATTTAGTGTTGATAGCGCCTTTCATCCATCATACCTTTTAAAGTGTACTTGTCGCCTCAAAACTAATACTAATTTAGGTTCTACTAATGAAATAAACGTTTTTGTAAATATATATGTATTTTAAAAAATGTACCTTTTATAGTGTTTCTCTCTGTCATTTTCTTTGTCAGCCTGACTTTCTTTTTCTGATTTGGGTTGGGTGGGGATAAATGATTGACATTGTAGCTCCTCCAATCAGATCCCTGCTATATCATTATTTAAGGGATCTGATTGGAGGAGCTATAATGGCAATCATCATTTAGCCACTCCTACCTAACTTGGGAAAGAAAAGTTAGGCTGACAGGGAAGATGACAGAGAGAAACACTGTATAAAGGTTTATGTTTTTAAAAATACATATATATTTACAAAGAGGTTTATTTCATTAGTAGAACCTAAATTATTATTAGAGCTTTGAGGTGACAGGTGCACTTTAAGGTGTAGTTATTGTGCTACATACAGGCTTACTGGTAAATTTGGTACTATTCATATTTAAGGAACAGTACAGTTACAAGAACAATTTTGTGCTTGGTGTTTTGTCATTGTTAAATACATCAGAACCTTGCAAGTGTGCAGTCTCACAAAGATGTTGCTCTTCTTATTTGTTTTTTGTTAGAGTTCTGAAGCCTTTACATCAGGGATCTCAAACTTGCGGGCCAACTGCGGCCCTCGGGACGCTAGTTTGCGGCCCTCGGGACGCTAGTTTGCGGCCCTCGGGACGCTAGTTTGCGGCCCCCGGTCCTGTGCTCCACCAGGTGTTTTTTTTTTTGTGCCAGTGGAGTGCTGGATCTGACACAGAGGGAGTCCTGGCTGACTCCCTCCATGCAAAGAGGAGGGCTCCTGTCATCCGATCGGTCACAGGAGCCAACAGGAACCCGGAAGCACATGTGATCAACGCTTCCGGGTTCCTTCTCCTCTAATGTGCTGCCAGCAGCAACAGCGCGTGCTGCCCGAACTCTGCGGAGGATAAGTAAGAGTCCCTCCACCAACCCCCCTGACTCCGCCACAGCAACCCCTGATTCCCACCACCACCACGGCTACCAATGCTAAAGATTAAAATATACCTCAATGGCCCCACACATCCCCACAATATTCCCACACACCCCTGTCAACCCACAATCCCCCCCCACAGTGTCCCCAGCTTGCCCCCAGCCATAAAATTTACCCCCAAATTTACCCAGCCGCACATTGCCCCACAGAGCCGCACATTGCCCCACAAAGGTGCTAATTTCCCCAGCAGATGCAAATCACCCAGCAGAGCTGCATATTACCCCACAAAGCCGCTGATTGCCCCACAGGGCCATGTATTATTTTTAATCTGTTGTTTTCTCGTGGAAAGCCTGATGCGGTCCAGCCTCACCCAGACTCTACCTCCAGCGGCCCCCGGATAAATTTAGTTTGAGACCCCTGCTGTAGATCAAAACATTTGTATAAGATTGTTAGCTGATCAGTTAAACAGGAAGTAGTTGAGAGGGGAGGAACTTTTCAGAGAAAGTGGCAATAAGTTAAACACTGATGTTAAAAAAATAACATATATTGCAAAAAAGTTTTATTTAACAGGGACAAATACATGTCAAATAATTGGACTGTTTCCTTAAATTCCTGACTGGTGGATATTTGGGTCAGTCTTGAACCTTGTTTTGCCAGCCCTTCACTAGTTGATGTTTTATTAATAATAATCATTGTCAGTGCTTTTTTCGTGGCGGTACGCACCACTACGGTGTACTGGAAAATCTGATGACCGATCAGATCATTCAGACAGACAGCCACGCTGCTCCGATGGCAGCATTAAAAGTTTTAATGTTGCCTCCAGAGCAGCATGGCTGGCTGTTTTAATGCTGCCTCCGGAGCAGCGTGGCTGGCTGTTTAATGCTGCCTCAGTTAGGTTTAGTGCTGCCTAAACCTAACACATCCAGCCAGGCTGCTCCGGAGGCAGCAGGAACACATCCGGACAGGCTGCTCCGGAGGCAGCAGGAACACATCCGGACAGGCTGCTCCGGAGGCAGCAGGAACACATCCGGACAGGCTGCTCCGGAGGCAGCAGGAACACATCCGGACAGGCTGCTCCGGAGGCAGCAGGAACACATCCGGACAGGCTGCTCCGGAGGCAGCAGGAACACATCCGGCCAGGCTGCCTATGGAGCAGCGTGGCTGTGTTAGGTTTAGTGCTGTCTCCGGAGCAGCCTGGCTGGATGTGTTGGTGCTGCCTCCGGAGCAGTACCGGCAAATATTTTTTTACAAAAAAAGCACTGATCATTGTAACTATTTTGAATTTTTCTTTCAGTGTTTCAGATTCTAAGTTTGACCCTCACAAGCTTCCATCTTCACATTTTTTTTCCTGTAGATCTGGTCACTGAAATATTGTCTTTCACACTTGTCAGTAAGTAGGTTAAGGTATAATATGACACTACTGGAAAACAAATATTTGAATCTTATTTTAGGATATCTTCTGCTAATTGGCTGGTTTGCAAGAAATATATTTGTTCCTGTTTTATCTTGCTGATGTGTTGATAATTTTCTGATTTTAAGCAGCAGTTTTATGGAATGGTTTGTTTGCAAAATTGTTAATATTATGAATGCTTACTATTTTCTTTTCAAATGTGCCACATTTGTGAAAAGCTTTAAACAAAAAAGGATAGTTTGATAGTGAAAAGTCATCTCCAATATTTTTAATTTGGTAGGATAAATTCTGCAGATTAATAAATGTATATTGTATGTTTGTGCCAGGGGTCAGCAAACTTTACTATCAAAAGAGAGATTTTGGCTATTTCCACTAAAGGAAAGTAGTCTGGAGCCGCAAAACATAACAGCTTAGAAACTGTTAAAAGTCTTAAGGGGTAATTCACTAGGGTGCGAATTCGACTGTCGAATTCTCAAACAGCGGATTTCCATACCCAATCTGCTACAATTTCCTCACTGTAAAGTTACGACAATTTTTTAATGTTAAGATTGTGACAATTTTCCCATAATAAAGCCGCAACTGCGACAATATTCTCATTATAAAGACATGACTGCGACAGTAGCAGCCTATTGCGACTGCCTTTATCTGGCAAATTCGCACCTATACGCAACAATTCGGACTTTAACTTTTTTTAATAACCCCCTCTATCTTTTTATTAATTTTACATGTTACAACATCAGTATACAACAAATGGAAGAAAATAACAGGAAAATAAAATAAATATTAAAACGTACTAAGAATATTTTTTCACCTTATTCTCTTACATGTTTATCGATGAAGCCATAATTCCTTTACATTTTTGCATTTGAATATAAAGGTTTCTAAACTAATAAAAGGAATGGGAAAATACTTTAACAAGAAAGATTATCAAAACTAGGGTTGTTTAGTCTAGAGCAGGGGTCGGCAACCTATGGCTCTTGAGCCAGATATGAATCTTTTGATGTCCATATCTGGCTCACCGCTCCTTACAGTGTGCCGACAAGCGCTGTAGAGAGAGAGCTCTCTCTGCACTTCTGTATTGCTAGCCAATCCAGAGCCGGTTAAGTCACCAGCTTCCGGGTTGCTAGCCAATCCGGAGCCGCATGTGACATCACCGGCTCCGGATTTATAAGGGCTGAGGGATATATGTATTTTAGTTCCTGCTCTTGATCCTATGGTTCCTCCCTTATAACTTTACTGCTTAGATCACATTTTTCAGCAGGATTCAGATTTTGAATGTGTAGATTTATACTACTCCACTTTTTACTACTTTACTTTTGTTCATCTTTTAATGCAGATAAAAATATATCTTGAGTGCGCTGCATTTTTTTTGTCTTCCTTCACATAACTGTATTTCATTTCAGACTGTCCATGAACATCACATTCATACTTAGTGGTAGACAGTGTTGAGCCCACCAGATGAACTCCAAGGGCACACAGCCAATTCCAAAAATTCCAGTTTTACTTTTTACTCTAGAACTGGCATAATGATAATCTTCACAGAAAATTAGTTGTCAGCCCCCGAACTGCCTGCCATGATTTGCTGGCCCCAGGTCCACAATGCTGTTTGGGCCTACTGGAGCTCGCCAAAAGGTCCTATGGTGAACCATCCTATCCATTGCCCTTTTTCATTGTCTGATTTTTACAAGGGACCATTTTGCTTTAGAAAATATGCACATTTATTGATTTCCAAAGGTTGCATTTTTATACCGTTGCTTGAAAAATCGGAATTACCTGGATTTCTGCATTGATTACTATTAAATGGTGTCCAGAAACGGAAGCTACATTTTAAAGCAAACAATCTAAATAAATTAATAACGAGCAGTTAAATTGTAAATGTCTGCTACATCTACTGTGCAAGGAAAAAAGCTCTTTGTTTATGATATCTTCAAGAACTAATTTGGCAAAATATGTTTCAGTTAAGGAGATAAGTTTAAAATTGTGGGTTTCACAAGTGCTTTGCCCATTACATAAAGACCTTGGTGCACTTCTGCCCATGGTTAGACAAATTGCCAACAGGTAGGGGCTTTTGCTTCTTTCCCTTGGTGTGGGCATCCTGTTATGATCACTCCAAGGGCACCAAAAGAGGTAAAAAAAACACTAATTGTAAATGCTTAAAGAAGACTCACTGACTACACTGTCAGAAAAAAGTGTACAAAAAGCAGACACCACAGAAAACACATTGTGGTCCATCTCAAGTTGAAGGCAAAAGTATAATGTACACAAACGCCAAAACCTTTGAACTTTTTTTTTATTTAAAAATTAATACATTAACAGTTAATATTATTTTTTTAACACCATATTTTTCCACACCTGTCTAAACTTTCATCAGTACTGTATATTGCTGTTTGTTCAATATAAACTGGTTATATTAGAAAAAAATTACATATCCCTTTCTGTACATTCAATCCATAATAAAAACCCAGAATGATGATGACGAGTTAAATGTATGATACAAAATCTTATTAGCATGCATAGTTGACAGGGCCATGAATGAAGTCATTAATATTTAACATTCTTGTGCTCTGGAGTCATTCTGTTTCATGAATTCTGTGAAATCCTTGAAATGCAAGTCAGCATCATCGTACCATATGTCATAGAAAGTCCATTTTAGGAAATGGACTGCTGGAAACTAATAATGTTCCTGAATGTGAAGGTCTGCTCTGTCATCAACTGATGTTGTTTTGTCATCTTACTGCCTTTTTTTTATTATTATTTATTAATCATTAAAGTAATTTGCTGCAGTAGACAATACATAAAGCTCAGCATTTAAATACTTTTTATTTTTAAAGGTTTTAACAATATTAAAGTGAGTATTCCAAATTCAGTCTCCTCATCTGGTTAATGTGCTGACATAAGGTGTTGGACTGCTTCCTATTGCATTTAATGAGAGATAGAAGCAAAGGAATGTGGGAGAGAGTGGAAAAATTATAAAGAGGATAAACGTGGTGAGACTCTTCGGAGATCAATGTATAACTCTTACATTTAACTGTATTTTTAATAATGAATGACATCTCTGGTATATTGTAGCATGTACTGAGATTAGATATGGTTCAGTACAAATCTGATTTTATGTGGTTTTTAAGCTTTCATAATAAAAACATAATGGAAAAGCATTAGAAATATTTTGTATATTGAGAGTTAATATAGCAGCTTCTACTAGTTGTGCTTTATTGTGGACTTCTTAAATAATTTAATTAAATTGGCATTTTAGTAGATTTACAATCATTGAAGATTACCATGTAACTAGGTACCAATAAATGGCTTAAAAGTATTTTATTTGCCCTTTTCATTTTCAGTACAGAGATTTCAAAAATAACTAATTGACATGTGGTTTCTTAGTTTATTGTTTTAACTTGTTGATAAAGGGAAATAATGTTTTTTATATATATATATATATATATATATATATATACATACAGTATATACATAATTATGTATTGGCAGGTATTTTGAAACTCATGTTTATTTGAGATGTGTTTTAACTAACTCCTTAAAACATATGTAAAATTAATAGAATTTCCCAGACAGGGTGAATCATATGTAAAATAAATGCTAGCACAGAAAGCCAAATTAATTGGCTAGATCAGCGTTTTTCAACCAGTGTGCCACGACACATGGTCAGGTGTACCGTGGGAAACTCTGCAGTTACCAAGGTGTCACGAGCAGCGCTTGTAGCTACTGCGCTGCTCGTGAACTGCCGGCTCTGACTGCCGGCTAGCCTGGAGAGATGCGCTTATCCCTAGCTCGCAGGCTGTGCTGCTTGTGACACAAGGAGGGAGTCCTGTCTGACTCTCTCCGTGGTCTGAGGATGGCTCATGTGACCTGATCGGTCACATGAGCCAATAGGAGACCGGGATCGCATGTGATCAGCACTCCCGGCGGTCTCACTTCCTCATTCGGCTGTGTGCAGTGGCAGCAGCAGCCGAATGAGGAAGAATGCAGCGTACTCTGCTAGAGGGTGTAAGTTGAAGCCCCCACAGCCACCACTGATGCCCCCTGAGCCACCCTATTGCCCCACACAATTAAAATATACCCCCATCCCCTGACTTGCTCTCCCCTGCCTCAGATGTGCCCCTCCTGTCCATCCTCAGCTCCTGATTGCTCTCCCAGCCCCAGATTGCCCCGTAGAGCCGCCAATTCCTTCGCAGGTTCCCAGAGTGTCATTTTGGTTGGTGGTGTGCCCCAAGATTTTGTAAATGTAAAAAATGTGCCGCGGCTCAAAAAAGGTTGAAAATTGCTGGGTTAGATGACCTGGCATATGAAAATAAAAGTGATATTATTGGAAAATTGTTACAGTATACAGGAATTGGAATAGACTAAAAGATCTGTTGGTTACCACAACAGAGAGGATTTATTAAGATGTAGAAGAAAAGGTATCCCAAGCTATAAAGCTGCCGTGTTTTCCCTATAGTAAGACGTAGTGGGGGTTTTAGTGGGGTCGGCTAATGTAAGACGTACCCCGAAAGTAAGACGTAGCAAAGACATACCGTAAATCACTGTGTCGGTATGTGCGGCCCCTGTAGTGCAGCGTTTCCTAGTATCGGGCCACGAAAGTTGCCGTATTTGCCGGGTCACAAGAGCGCCGCTCATAAATATTCATGAGCGGTGCCGTGCGCGAAGGTAAGGGACTTCACGCATGGCACCGCTCATGAATATTCATGAGCCGGCTACTTCATCATGCTACACGCACAATGCGTGTACCATCATGAAGAAGCCGGCTCATGAATATTTATGAGCGGCGCTCTTGTGACCCGGAAAATAAGGTAACTTTGAATGAATGGGGGAGAGGAGGGTTTGCTACCGGTAGTGGCAGTGCAATGTGCATTGCTGAAGTGGTGGTGCACTATGAGGAATAGGGGATAGAGGTGTACTGTATAAAGGATGGTGGTGTACTGTAAAGGACAGTGCAGTACTTCCATCACACACTATCCCTTATAGCACACCCCCTGGCCACTATCCTTTATACTGCAGTACACCTCCTCTATCCCCCATTCCTCACAGTGCACCACCATTATGAAGTTAGGGGGTGCTAACCCTATGTAAATGAAGTGGTATATAAGACATACCCCGAAAGTAAGACATAGTGGGACTTTTGGGGGTAAAAAGAATGTAAGACGCTGTCTTACTATCGGGAAAACACGGTACATACCTGGAATATTTTACATATAATGTGTATTTTTAAATTGGTAGTTTAGGATCTGCGTAAATAAGATTAAATTGCTATAAAGCTATTATCACATTTCAGGAAAGCCCCTCAAGCCCTAAAACACCAATTATTAATATGTTGTATACCTGTACACTCATTTTTAAACAGCTTTTTTTTTTTCATCAGACTCACATATATTTGTGTTGTCCATGTTGTTTGGTTATGCATTGCTATGTGTGAAAACATATGGCTACTGCTGGTACATGTTTTTCTTAGTTCTTGCTTTTTTCAGTACTCAAACATATGATATTTTGCTGGACAGTGCAACCTTCCACATGCAAAACTTATACCTTTACTTGTTGTGGAAGTATAACACAGTAGTTAAGACTTACAAGAGCATTTATTCTTTATTTCTCCTGTCATTTTTTAACTGCCAAGTCAGTACACACAGTGCTGGTTTTCACACATGCTCTGTAAGAAGAATTTCCTCCAGGCAGTAGTTTTCTCTGCAGGTGGTGGAACTAAGTTGCTACAATGGCTGCCTTGTACTTGTAAAATAATGCATGTAGAAGATGCAGATATTATTATTATTATTATTATTATTATGTTGCTGGAATGTAGGCTAAATGAAAAAATGTGATTTATTAGGAGACTTTAGTTCCTTTTGCCGTTTTTTAATTAGATATGCAACTACAAGTTGTACCAGAGTTGTTATCAGTTCCACAGCTCCATAGAATAATTACTTAGTGGTTAGAAAAAATAAGTTATGTTTATTTGCTTTGGTTCATTTACTGATTAAATTAAGAATTGGGTTCTAAAACAATAAGAGATAAAGGGTGTGATTTCTAAAGTATTAAAATTTGTATATAGAAGATACAATAGTTTAAAGGACATTTCGAGTCATTGGGGGAAGGAGTTTGGGAAGTTGGTATTCATTGGGGGGTAGTCCTTAATTTCTTTTTCTTTTTTTTTTTTTTTGTATCTGCATCTCTTTGTGAGCAGTGGCCCTTGCTTATGTAAGGGCTTGCACCACGTTATATGGATTTAAGGTGAGTGTGCATTCCTCCCTCTTGCTATATCATTGGGGTGGGGGGGAGTCAGTGGTGGCCATGGGGAGGATTGTGCGGTTAGACAATTTAGGAGGTTATTCACTAAAGTCCGAATTGTTGTGTAGAAGTGCAAATTTCCCAGATAAAGACAGTTGCAATAGGCTGCTACTGTCGCAGTCACGTCTCTATAATGAGAATATTGTCGCAGTCGCAACTTTATTATGGGAAAATTGTCGCAATCGTAACATTAAAAAATTGTCGCAAATTTACAGTGGGGAAATTGTCGCGGATATGCTATGAGAAACAGTTGTTTGAGAATTTGACAGTCCAATTTGCACCTTAGTGAATAACCCACAAAGTCTTTAGTGCAATAAATAAACTTTATTAGCATAGCTTTTATGACCTTAAACATTATGTAGCACAGATGATATAGGAAATTGTTTTGAAGAAAAAGTTTGTTGCTGTGCTTAGTCTTGCCATGGTGTAAGACTTGTGAAGTGAGACTGTCTTCCACAACCTCACCTTTGTAGTAGGGTTTGGCTGTTCCTTCACCTAATTTAAAGCCTCCAATTAACAGTAGTTTCTGTTTCAGTTAATGACTGTGTTTCCACTAGCATGGGAAAATGATGTTCGTTATCACCTGTTTCATGTAATTTGTTAATCATAAACTTGAATATAATCCTATAAAATCCTCATCTTTGTGCAAGTGTACATAGAATAATTGATGCTATGCTGTTTTGAAAGCAGTGTGGTCATACCAAATCAGTTTAGATTTCTCTTTTGTTCATTAACTTTTTGCATTTTGTTAATTGATAAAAGTAAACTATTATACTACGTTCCTCTAACAGCAACCAGCTTTGCGTACCTCGTACTAATACTGCCCTTTCTC
>WMED01026567.1:0-10787 GCA_019650415.1 Pipa parva | reverse complement strand
AATGAGAATATTGTAACAATCGCGAGCGACTTTATTATGGGAAAATTGTCACAATCTTAACATTAAAAAATTATCGCATCTTTACAATGGGGAAATTGTAGCGGATTTGCTATGGGAATCCGCTGTTTGCGAATTTGATAGTCGAATTCGCACTTCAGTGAATAACCCCCTATGCCTTTAACTAATGTTAAAAAAAAATTAAGCAGAACGTCAAAAGATTTATTACCATATGTGCCAATATTCCACTTTAAAGGGGAACTATAGGCAGTTTACACCTTTACATATGCAGTACTATACCTTAGTGAGAAGCGTTTCACCCCAGTAGTTGTTTCATGTGACGCAGGATGATTTATTAAGAAGCATTGGAAAACTCTAGAGCCAGGAAATGTATGTGTGATGTGTACCATTCAGTTTTCCATGACAAGGTACCCTCCCCTGGACATTTTTTCCTTACTTACTACTTAACGGCTGTGCACAAGTTAGCTTTCCCAAGCCAAAGCCTCTGTAATCTTGTACATTCCGTGCTGCTAACAAACATGATTGATGAGGTCTAAAGGTCAGCAAACTGCTTAACCAATAGCAGTTAGGCAGCTTTTTCTTCTCATGTTACTTAACTTGCAAGAGGGAAAGGCAGGGTGGGAAGACAAAATGTCAGCTTTCATTAGAACTAATCAGCTAATTAGAGAAACAAATAGCAAGTATTATTTCTTACCTAAATGTTCTTTTAACTATTTGTGTTAGAGATTGTTTTAGTATAAAGGACTTTTATATGTATGTGTGCAGTTATATTATAACTATAGAGCCCCTTTAAAGAGGAAGATTGCATATAATATGCAATGTGTACAGCTATAATATCTGTCTATGTATATTTTTATTTATAAAGTGCCACTAGGTTACACAGTGCAGTACAACCCAACAATACAGCTATAATACAGATAAGAGAGAACTGCTTAATAAAGAACAACTGAAATAAATTACAAGCATATAATTAAGAAAATATATCAAAGTTATTAAAGTCAAAAAGACCGATCTTGGCTTTTCGAGTTGATCCCACAAGATTATCGCTTGAGTTTTTCGATGGAAAGGTAGCCATACTTTATATTAGTAGTATGACTACCTTTCCATCGAAAAACTCGAGTGATAATCTCGTGGGATAAACTTGAAAAGCTGAGATTGGTCTTTTCGAAAAATTAATAACTTTTGCCCTTAGTGCCAGGCCATGACTGAAACAAGAGGATGGAGGTCCCTGCCCCATAGAGCTTACAATCTACAGTATATAGGAGGAAGACTTACATAAACAGATAGGAGGGAAACAAGTGGAGTAGCATAAAGTGTCAGTTCATTAACTTATAGGTGCCAATTAAATAAGAAAATAAATACAAAATCGAATAAATAGTTGCTTAAAGATAAAATATGGGCATGAAAACCAGTGTTAGATTTCAATTTAGTTTGAAAATTTCTAGCCTATATTAAGTATATATCATAGATATTCTTCTTATAAATGTAATGTTGGCACGTGTGAAACATTTCTGCAACATTATTAAAAAAGTGTATAGGATTAAAGGGGTTATCTGGGTAGCTTTTATTATTGCTTATGGTTGTAAGGAATGAGATGGACCTTATAGCTGCTGATTGATAACTGGTTCAGAGTTGGTGCTCTATTAGCTAAGCACACCATCCCTTTAACCACTTGAATGTTATGCTGCAGAGATTATCTTAAGTAACATTCTGGTCTGTATTTTTGTGCTTCAGATAGTCATATGTTATTTTTTATCATAATAATTTTTATAATAATATAACTACTGCATATAGGCCAGTATAGTCCACAGTATTCATCAGATCTCATTAGTAATCAGCCTTGCAATATGTGGGTATTTATTGCTAAATATATAATATGAAGTCCCAAAACAGCAAATAAAATTCACTCCTTGACAATCCAGATGAATTTAAACATGACTAAATATTGTGCCACAGTGCATGATACTTTAGTTATATGTTGGTCAAAGTTTGATTAATTTGACAATCGCAACTTGATTTGGTAGTCTGCTTATTTTGCCACAGTCCACCAGAGATTTAGGTGAGCACGTCCAGAAGTGAGCAGTGTCTAAGGCACACACAGGAGAAGAAACTAAAAAATATCTAGAGATGCACTGAAGAACTGAACTTCTGCATTAGGCTAACCTATAAAGAGGCATTCTTTCTGAGACTTTAGTATCCCTTTAGTATTACATAATGCTCTCTATATGGAACCAAACTTTTCTCCAAAAGGAAAGTCCACATAATACACCTGTACTCCATAAGTTTTTGTAATATATGCCTTTAAAATCAGAACCATGACTGGGAAGCTTGCATGTAAACTCATTCCACAAACCTACAAATTCCACCTTCTACAAAACGGCCTAGCAATATCTAGCAATAATGTGGCTAATATGAAAACAGATTTTTATTCCAGATGCATCTTACAGCAATTACTGTACTTTGCTTAGAGGCTGAAAACCCAATCCAGGATATATGCATTATACATTTTGGAACACGTTGTGTGGAATCATTCAGCAGTTTTCTAAAAAAAAAAAAGGTAAAATGAGCCTATTACAAGCTTAAACCTTCCACAAGGCAGTTCCAACAATAATGTGGCTAATATGAATATTGGTTAGCATTCCATGTGCATTTGATAACTGTACTTTGCTCAAAGGCTAGAAATCCTCTTCTGTATATTTGATTGTACATTCCTGCTGTTTGGGATCACCCAGCAATCTTGTAAAAAAAAATATGATGTTCCTATTACAATCATAAAGCTTCTCTATATCATTTACATACAGTGAAAATATGGACATTATGGTCACTTTAAAACTAATAAAGCAGACATGAAAGATGATAGGACAAAAAAAATGTCTGAGCCATTCCTGGCAAAATATGGTATCATCATAATACAATATTACATGCATCAGAAGACAGTCTTTTAGATGGGTTAGGGAAGGTGATAATTATAGTGAATAATAGAGTGTCCCATTATTTCTCCCAAAATTTCTTTAGCTGAGCAGAACAGTGGGTGACAATAAGGTTTCAGCTTTAGCCTGGGAAAAAAATGTAATTATTTGCTTTAACTTTTTCCTATCCAATAAAATTTCCTGTTCCTCATATTAGGGAAAAAATTCCTTCCCGACTCCAAATATGGCAATCAGAATAATTCCCTGGATCAAGGTCCCACCTTCAGTTATCTATTACCCATAACTTGTAATGTTCCTACACTGAAGGAAAGCATCCAAACCAGTTTTGAAGTCTTTAATGGAATTAACCATAACAACTTCTTCAGGCAAAGAGTTCCATAACCTCACTGTTCTTACAGTAAAAATCCCCTTCTATGTAGATGCAGAAACTTTCTTTCCTCTAAACGTAGATATTAACCTTAGATAGGTTAATACCCATTGTTTTATAATGGAATGTGTAAAAATTCAGACATCTGAACATGTGGAAAAAAACGTGAGTTTAAATGCAGTGCATTAAAATATGCATATTGATGTATTAAATTATATTAACTCAATGAAATGACTCTGGCCTTTGATGACTATACAATACACTTGAACATTATTTGACTGATGTTACATTTAGGTCTGTACATTTGTGTACATTAATCATCAAAGACAGAATTTCATGTTCCTGTTAATGGGACCTGATTGTTTAGTTTAGAGTGACTGAGACAACAGCAACAGAGATTAGTTATTTGATCTGCATTTGCTCTTTTATGTAGGTGAGCTGGTTTTACTGTTAACCTAAGTGTAAAAGTTAGTGACCATAGGGACATTTCTGCTATTTCTGGATGATGAGTCAAATACCATCTTGTTATTTTAGAAATTGCTCATAGAATCTGTCCTCTAACCCTCCTGAAATTTCAGCTGAGATTGCCTCTCTCTCTACATGCTTATTTTACCACCCTACATTGCAATTAAACTTCAGTCACAGCTGTTTTGAGAAATGACAGACTTTCCCATGAAATTAACATTTCATTATATTTTTTCACTTCATGTTCAAATAGCTATTCACAGAGTGTTGCTGACAATAGCTAGGAGCACCCCTTGTGCTTTAAAAAAAGTAATTGTTTTAATCCAGTTTTAATAGGATCATTTTACAAAGACAAAATTGGGAGCTGCTCAAAGAGACGTTTTGCTACAGTTCTGGGAATCATTTCTAGAATATAGAAAAATGAAAGCATGCAGTTTATTATTCAACCTGCATAATATCATGTCATGACTGGGTTTCTGTCTGTGTGTTTTACTCTTTTAATTGGTATCACTAGTGACTGGCATCTCTCTGATATCATAGCAGAGAAGCTTGAAAACCCTTCACATCTATTAAGTTAAATCTTTGCTAAAGGATCACCACGTTTATCAAAATGGATCTAAGAAATACCCTAATAGACTCCAGCTGCCAAAGTAGATTTGCAAAAAATTAATTTCTTCCTGATCCCATTATTAGGGATCCGTCTGTGGTAAATACCACTGATAGTGATTATTGTAGTCGCCCAAAGTGGTGACATATTTTTCACATCACAAAGTTTAGTCAATAAGTGAACATGGGGAAGTGAAGAATAGATGCAAATTCATAGCGATACCTGACTATTTGTCAGTGAGTCACTTTATCTTTACAGCTATTGTTATATAGCTAGTCAGCACTTTTAATTGCTGCCTTACACTAACTGTACATGAAAAGAAAATTTCGATGTTTTATGTATAAGTTCTGTTTCTGAGATCACATTAAAAAAATGAATATGCCGATTAAAGGGACACTAAAGCCTGTAAAAAAGATTAGCTGAAAGCCTCTGCTCCAAGTGCTGGAATGCAGTTCCCGGTGTTTTGTCTCGCACTATAAGCATTAGTTATTGTAAAGGGTAAACAACAGTATAAAAATAGCACAAGATAAATGTCTTCTTTATAAAATAATTTAAATGGCAATATTCACGCAATGTTCCTGGGTCTGCCACCCCATTTCACACATATAATTAATTCATAGAAGACATTTCTATAAATTAATCTATCAAATCTAACTATGGGTTAAAAAGATAATTGTGACAGTTGGAGTTCTGGAGGTGATGTATACCCAGGAGAATCATATGGAAAAGGTGTAAACAAATGCTACTAATGTTATTTGTAGTGTTTGCCCAACCAAGTAAAGTATATCTGGAAACATATTCTCAGTGGTAGACTAATAAGAATAAAAAGTTAGGTACTGTAAATACTAGCTTATCCTGAAGTGTGATCAACCTTATTCAGTATGTAAAACTAATTGCATGGATGAAAAAGTAGTCATTTGAGGCACAGCTTAGACATGATTAATAGCATGGTGCAATGTGTTCTATATATATGATAACTGCTGCAATGGCAATTAAAATATCAGCAGATGGCAGAGAACATTTTGTCATATTCTGGACCTTTGATATATACCAAAAATGGCCTTTTCTGTTTAGATTGCCCACCATTTTTATGTAAGCTCCATACGTCGTCAAAGAAGAAACACATTCTTTCCTCACAACAGCTGTGAACTAAGCTGCAAACATTTGAAAAACTATTTTAAATTGTTCTCTGGCAGAAGAAAATTAGGTACATTACAGAATAATGGGGAAGCATTTGGTGGAGATTTATTGTAGATTCACTGATACCTGTTGCATATTTGGTCTACATTACTTTTAGAAAGAATAAGGGTTTAGTTAAAAATATTTTTATTCTTTCTGAATTTAGGGCCAAATCACAAATATATAAGTTATCTAAAGCTTTAGAGCTATGTATAGTTGCACCACGTATCCATAGTCCCACTGCATTCTGGGTAAAACTAAAAAAAACTTTAAAAGTCTTTAGGGTAAGTCCATTTCCTTTTGTATATGTCCAAAGCTACTGATCACTGTATTAACAGTGAATCTGGTGGGTGTTTGTTATCCAGCACATCAAAGCATGATTGGAAATCAAAGAAAATTAAATGAAGATATTTTCACATGTTGCTATAACTAACTGTTTCTATAAACACAGTTACCAAAGAGTTCCATTTTACTTTAGCTTCTATGAGGAGGTGAGTTATAGACTAGAAATAGGGGAGTCACTAGATGTCATATACCTTGATTTTTCCAAAGCATTTGATACTGTTCCACATAAAAGGCTGGTACATAAAATGAGGAAGCTTGGACTGGGGGAAAATGTGTGTAAGTGGGTTAGTAACTGGCTCAATGGTAGGAAACAGAGGGTAGTTATTAATGGTACATACACTGGGTTACTGTTAATAGTGGGGTACCCCAGGGGTCAGTATTAAGCCCTCTTCAACATATTCCCTACCTTGCTGAGGGATTGCATAGTCAAATCTCAATTTTTGCAGATGATACTAAATACTAAACTTTGTAAAGTAGTTAATACAAAGGAGGAGAGTACTTTATTACAGAGGGATCTAGACACACTGGAAGCTTGGGCAGGAAAGTGGCAAATGAGGTTTAACACTAATAAATGTAAGGTTATGCATATGGGAAGCAGAAATGCATGTGTAGATTATTTTCTAAATGGGAAAACACTGGGCAAAACAAACATGGAAAAGGATTTAGGAATTCTAGTTGACCATAAACTTAACTGTACCAACCAGTGCCAAGTGGCAACTACCAAAGCAAATAGGATCATGGGGTGCATCAAAAGGGGTATAGATGCACATGACAAGAACATAATTATACCGCTATACAAAGCACTGGTCATACCATACATGGAATACTGTGTGCAGTTTTGGACACCAGTGTACAAGAAAGATGTGGTTGAGCTTGAGAGGGTTCAAAGGCGGCTACTAAAATTATTAAAGGAATGAACAATATACTGCACAGTACCAAGAAAGTTTATCAAAACTGGACTTGTTTTGTCTAGAGAAAAGAAGATTAAAGGATGACCTAATAAAGATGAATAAATATATTAGAGGTCAGTACAAAGATCTCTCACACAATCTATTTATACCAAGAACTATAAGTATTACAAGGGGGCATCCTCTACATTTAGAGGAAAGAAAGTTTCTACATCAACATAGACATGTTACATTAAAACAGCTCCAGTCCTTGCTGGTTAAGATGAACTTTTGGAGCGTTTTAGCAGGTCAGTGCTGTGCAGGGAGGTGGCTTCCAGAGAGGAAGGATACCAGCCTAATTAAGAATATTACTTTTTATAGAGCTGTTTCCCATTGTGGTAGTGATTGAGATATGGGAACCTAGATTGGCAAATCGGTCTGTAATATTTAACTGGGACCACATGGTATTAACAACTTGTCCTCGTCAGCCCCACCAGTGTTAGCACTGTTGAGGCACCTGGTATTGTGCTGTCTACAACAAGCAGATAAACAGTCATGTCACATTCACATTTAGTTTATCCAGGAGCTAGATGGGAAGGGTTCCTTCAAACCCAAGGCAACGCATACAAAACAAATAAATTCAGGCTGCTCACTGTGTAGATTCAAAAAGTCATCACCATTTATTGCAAGAAAAAAAGGACAATGTTTTGGGTGGGCAACCGCCACCCTCCATACATTTATATAACTTATAGCTAACTAATTAATAACTAACTAATATAATAACATACATGACATTAAGTTATTTAAGGTTATGTTAAATTATTTATTTATGTTTACTGCTGTTTGTTAATAAATCCCAGGAGGTGTGTTTGTGATTATTTGCTGGTTCTGGAACATCAGGTCAGTAATACCCAGTTCATGTGGTTACTACAGTAGCAGTATGCCTATAGAGGAGTTAAGGCAGATCCAGCTGCTAGTAAGCCTCTAGAGCAGTGTTTCCCAAAGTTGTTTTTTTTGTGGCCCGGTTATTTTTGTGCTTATCCTTCGTGACCCGGCACGAAGGATAAGCACAAAAATAACCGGGTCACAAGAGCACCGCTCATGAATATTCATGAGCGGCGCTCGTGACCCGGCATTTCATTTTGGTGGCCCAGTACCGGGTCACGACCCGGCATTTGGGAAACACTGCTCTAGAGGAACTAAGGTGTAGTAAGCCTAAGAATAGAAATGAAGGTTGATGTGCGTCTAGAGGAGCTAAGTTGAACTGTGAAACAGTAACACCACTAAGGTGAGCTAAGCAAGTTTGTAGATCCTCTATACTGCAGTGGGAGTCCTTTGTTGTTAGGGACTCCCAGGTCGCTGCCCTCAGGTTATCCCTCCAATGATGGCAGCTGGTATAACTCTCTCAATTAGCCAAACTACACACATAGAACAGGATCACTTGGAGCAGTGTAGTTGAACTAAGACTCACAGCTCCCTTGGAGCATGTAGTGGAGATTACACACAGCATCCTTTAGGCACATGCTGACCTATGGTTTGCAGCACCCTTGCAGCAGCACAGAGTATGAATACACCTTGCTCTGACACTGCAGGAACAATACCCTGTGCTGTGCTTGTGAAGATGCTGCGCAATTGTGCTGATCTTGTCTGTTCTTGACTGTGATGTGCAGGAGACAGGAGACACAGATGCTGCAGATCCCCAGCAGTAACACTTGAAGTAAAGGCTTATTGAAAAAGGAGCTCATCACAGGATGAATGCTGGAAGCAAGAACACCAGGCTCCAAAACCATTGTCAGGACTAACACTGACACTTGAGCCCTGCAGTCTGCAACATTCCAGTATTTAAATCTCCCCCTGCCCAAATCACTCCTAACTTCAGGCAGCAGGGACTGGGGCAGAATCCGGTGAGAACTGACAGAGCTGTTGTGACAAAATGGCCAAAAAAATGAATCCTGATTAATTTATAACACTTTTTTGCAACAGGCAAATTATCAGTAAACAAAATGAAATATTCATACAATTATGTTTTGACTCCTGCAAAGAGCTACACTATTTCCTTATGGTAAACCCTTTGTGGCCACAGTCCCCAGAACCTACTCCAGTAACACAAATGACTAAACAGACATTAGAAACCTTTGACCTTTGTAGTCCATACATTTAGATCTATAATAAATGACTGTAGGTGGTGTACATAGGTTTTATTAGACTGCAAGTAGCTATTATAGTGGAAGTAAAAGCAATGATGGCTGGTGTATTTAAGTCCTGCCATCTTCATGCAACCACAAAATTTTGTGTTAATAATATTCAGAAACTCTCTGAATTATCCTGTATTACTGGTCATTGCCTGGAACTTTAAGCAGTGACCAGTAATGTGTTTGCTATAATCAGGGCCAAACGTTGGCCATGGATCCCCTTTTTGTGCAGGCAGGATCAGAACATACCTTTGTGTTTATACAAAATAGGGGCAGAAGTCACTTTAATGGTTTCCTCAAGCCACAGAAAAGCAAGTTATTCTCCATTTTGTTAGCTACTAATATAGCATTTGCCATGATACTTCTAAATGGTTAACCAGCATCAATATCCAGGCTCTAATCCTGGAAATACTAATATTATACAAGAAAATCATTTTGGTTTATGATTCATTAATCTGCCTTTTTTTCAATCAAACACACACAGCTCATTACAAAGCTCATTAACTTCCAATGAAAATTAATATACATTGGCCTGGGAGAATCTTTACATTTTAAATATGATATGCAAAGTTCTTTATCCGTAGCCAAGCAGCTCGTCCTAACCTGTTCTTTAGCATCCCTCAAATGAAAAACAGCTTGTTTTAATAAGTGACAGTGAATTCAGCAGCCCATGGAGTAACAATGTGGCAGAACGATTTATTTTGGGATTAAAAACTGGGAAAATGTAGTTAAGTATCTTGCAGATATGTTTAAAGTTCTAATAACAAAAAAGAGTTTACTTCTTACAATAATTCTGTTTGGTTTTTGAAAAAATAAAAATAAATACAGATTTGGTTTAACTGGTGGTCAGATGAAAATGCATGTAGCATATGTAAGGGATTTTAGCTAATTTTCTTTGCTCTTTTATGTATTACAGGTTCTTTGTTGCTGTGATAACTTGTAGCAGGGATGTGGCACGTTTTATGTAAGGGTTACCTATTACTGATCTTTTCCTTGGGTTATTTAGCAAACATGCGCTTCTTCTAGGAAGAGGGAGGAACGTATAGTGCAGGTCACTTAAGTATATTATATGAGTAAGTGAAAACGTACTTACACTTTTTAGGTCAGTTTGCGCTTTGGATTACTAGGTAGTAGGATTACTACTTCTTTGGTCTTTTAACCAGGATCCGCTTGGTTCTCACTTTGGGTTCTTAATTCGGATGGTTCTCCTTTTTCCTCTCAGGTTCTCACTAGCAGGGTGATGTTTTTTAGTCTTAAAAGACTTACAATTTATTGATTGTAAAGAAGTGCAGCGCTCCCCTCATCTTTTCAAAGTACCTTGATGATCTGTGCATCGGAGAAGTGAGCAGTTGATCTAGGATACTAAGCATTAAACCAAGTTGTGTAGAAACCGCAAAGCGCAGTTGCCCAATCACCAAATTATTTAGCAAACATGACCTTATCTGGTCTACCCTTTTTAGTTCATATAAAAGGGATGTCTATACCTGGCAGGGCCAGTTCTTCGTATGGGCGAAGTGGGCCGTTGCCCTGGGCGCAATTAGCAAGGGGGCGCACGCACCGGCGCCCCCTTGCTAAACAGTTTAACTGAGTGCTGCGGTGCAGGCAGGCGCTCCTGCACGCCGTCACGCTCCATGACTTTGACTCATGTGACCCGATCTGTCACATGAGCCAATAGAAAGCCAGGAGCGCACGTAATCAGCGCTTCCGGCTTTCAATTAGACAACCTGCAGCAAAAGAAACAAGCAGAAGTTTGGAGCCGCGATGCCTTCCGGATGGGGTAATTGAAGCCCCCCGACC
>WMED01026565.1:0-10787 GCA_019650415.1 Pipa parva | reverse complement strand
TTTTTATTTACGATTTACACAATGTGCCAACTTTTCTGATTTTGGGGTTTGTATTTGCATTGGCAGCAGCAGTTATTTTAACTAGTAAAGTATATACCATCTAACGGATACAACATAAATCTAAAGTTCTTTGATTCTTGTAGCCATGCCTGCAACTAGCAACTGGGTCAAAGACCAGTCCATTATTTACTTTCAGATACCTGAGAGTAAATAAGAGAGAATTTGAATAGACGTTGTACTATAGATGCCTACACGAGCACAGCAGGTATAGAAGTACAGATGTGTAGCACAATAGTAATCATTTCTATTATAGCATACTTTATTTCAGCATAAACCAGAAGAATTATTGTTACCGTGATGTGTAAATTGTAGCTTTATAATTCATAGCGTTATTATTGTAATTACAGAAATGCTAGTCCTTCAGTCTAAATGATTTCAAATTATTTTGAATAATAGTAATTATACAAAAAAAACTGTATTAGTCTGCATGAATCATTTATTTACATTGAGTCTAACATTTTGAATGCCTTAGTTTACTTAACTTCTCTCTATTTAAAAATATAATATCTCTACCTCTACCTGGGATTCTAACCACTTCTGCTCATGGTTTACACTTTAAGGAGCCCAAGGGCTCAAAACATGTGCGAACAATTGTCAACTTTTTTTTCCAGTCCAGTCATGGATTTATACTATGTAGACATATCTATCTCCTTGTTTAAGAAAAAAATTAGTATTAAGTATTGTGACATTTTATGATAATATGACCCCCTAAGAGTGTGGGATCATTGGAATATGCTGAGAATATACTAATCTTTATAAAAATAAGCAGTTATGTAATGTAACTAAATATAAGCTTCCTTTTCAGTATTTTTTTTTCTGTATATTTACAAGAACATATACTTTTTAATGGGATAATTCCTTATAATGAAATATTATTAAATATATTAAAACATATAAATAACCTTTTCTCACGTTGTAATATGCAGATCTTAGGTGTATACCTGTTAGTAAAGTTTTGCATTTCAGCACCATTATTTTTATTTATTTTTTAAATTTTTTTTATTAATTGTTGCAAAAAATTTGACAGTGTATTCATAACTACGGACAGTTTGGATCCAAAAAACAATAAAAACGCTAATCTATATAATACCTTTGTGACCCAGTATTTGGTAATACTGTGTGCAATTCAGGTTTTGTCATGTCCTTATATACTGATAATGCTTACTGATCTTTTTGTCCAATCATCTTGCAGCAAAACCATCACTGCCCCCTGTATGTCACTATTAAAGCAATTTAGTTTAGTGAGCAAAAGAAAAGTGTGTGAAGGTCTTAAATATAGAACTCAACTAGTAAATCTCATGTCTTATTTGTTGGTACCTCATCACTTTGACCCTTGAGGAGTTATTCACTAAAGTCTGAATTGTTGCGTATAGGCGCGAATTCGCCAGATAAAGACAGTCATAATAGGCTGCTACTGTCGCAGTCGCATCTTTATAATGAGAATATTGTCACAGTCGCGACTTTATTATGGGAAAATTGTTACAATCCTAACTTTAAAAAATTGCCGCGACTTTACAATGGGGAAATTGTCACGGATTTGCTATTGGAATCTGCAGTTTGAGAATTTGACAGTTGAATTTGTACCTTAGTGAATAACCCCCATATATCTTCTCAGTGTGTTCCTCTGCTAGTGTGATTCCCCATTTGCCCATCCACTACTAGCTGTTGCCTTGATCTTGTTCCCTGGCAGAACTCACAGTTAGTATTTTCATTTCAATCCAGTGTAATTACTAAAGGAATCTGCATCAATGTTTTTCTTTTAAAATTTCACATAATAGTGTTGCTGTTTCAGTGTTTAATAAATATGCCCAGGGAAATGGGGGCTGCTTGTTTGCTTGTTATAAAAGATAACATGTTTTTTTTTTTAGTTATTTTTTCTTGGCTTTCCACACAGTTTCCACAGTTTGTACGTATTGCCTATTTAGTTTCCTCATACTAAAATACCAAAATCTTGTAACCTTTTTGTCTAACTCTTGAACCTTTAAGGAGGATCTTTAAGAATGTGTCTCCTTTCTGTGAAATGGTTTCATTGTAGTTGATTCAGTTATATACTGTTTGCTTTTAGTGACATCTTACATTCTCACTGACAGAATGCACATCGGACACAGTAAAATTATATTAGATCTGTAGCTTTTCACAAACTGACTTTACAAGAAAGATTTCATTTACTAAGATCTCAAAAATAGTTGAATAAATTGCTTGTGTGGAAAATGTAACAACACCTTCAAATACTGTAAATAAAATGGTTTGAAGTATTCTATCATGAAATAAAAATATACAAGATAATAAAAATTCCACTTTACTTTTTATACAAGCATTAATTATTCAATTTTATGTCAGGAGTCAGTTGGAGCCTACTCCATCAAAATATAAGTTCAATGATTCTGTTGTTATGCTTAGGTGAGGGCTGTACTGACTGGGCTGGAAATAGTATTCTTAGTTTCCAATGGGATAAACCACACAGATTATTTATTTTTGTTCTATAGAAAATAATGAACCTAATTGAAACAGCTCAGCTACAAAACCAGCTGCTGTGGCCCTGGCATTTAAGAAGAACTAATGTACCCTAACCATAACTGATATGCTGAAAGTACGTTAAATTAGTACTTTGGGCTGTAGTGCTGTTTTATGAAATTGCTGGTGCTAGTATTACAAAGCCATCATATTGGATCCTAAGTAATATACTAATGGTTCCTGCCACATCATCTGAGGAAAGGGGGTAACAAAAGTCCCCCATAACATAATATTTTTGCACTTTACATGCCTCAATAAATGGGGTTGTATCCCTAAATTTACCAGTTGAGCGTTCTGCATTTGATTTTTCTGACCTTACAAATGGGGGTTTCAATGAACCTTACCTAAGTAAGTAAGTATGTATGTATGTATGTATAATTTTATTTATAAAGTGCCATAAATTTACGCAGCGCTGTACAATTCAGCAATACAAGTACACTACAGACAAGGGAGAAGTGCATTAAACAATACAAGTAAAATATCACAAGGATACATCAAATTAAGTGCTAGGTTGTGATTGACACAAGAGGTTGGAGGTCCCTGCCCCATGGAGCTTACAATCTAAGTCTGGCCCTGTAAAGTATTTACCTGAAGTTGACTGGACAACATCCATCACTGCCACATCATCACATCTAGGGGAAGCTCATACCTTGTAGGAACCCTTGGTAACACAGCATAAGCATATTTAGTAAGGGAAATCTATGCAAAATGTGTTTTATACATCACTAGCTTACCCGTCGCGCATTGCTGCAATATTAGAAAAAAGGAAATTCAAGAAAACTCATTATGAAAAAAAAATCAATTTGCATTGTGTCATTTTTATTAATATTTATTTATTTTCATCAGCAAATCATTTGAAAGTGACATTTAAATTCTATTTATTTATTTGAGTGCTTGTGGATATACTATATTTCTGTTTTTTTTTCCATCTGGTGCGTTTACGAATAAATCAGAAGGTTTTCTGATGCGTGAGCAGGCTACATAGAGATGTCCATGTGAAAAACATGGATTCTTCAAATCTAGCCCATATACTTGCAGCAATTGTCCTTGTGCTTTGTTGATGGTCATTGCAAAAGCGAGTCGCACCGGAAACTGCAAATGTTTGAACTCAAATGGAATATCTGTTGGGATCATTGGAATACGTGGCAACAGTATATTATCTTCCCCCTTGAATTTCCCATTGAGAATTGTAGCTTCGATGACATTGTTTTTAATATTTTTCACCGAAAGTCTTGTACCGTTGCAAAGTCGTGGTGGATTGATGTTTCGAAGAAGAATGATAGGCACGCCAGTTTTCAATGTTGAAAATTGCTGTGACATACCTGGCAAATCAAGTGAATTCAAGAATTCCGTGGGGTTATTGACAATTTTGTCTTGATTAATCACAGTATCAATGGACTTATACATTGTTGCTTCCCCTGGTATTCCGTTTTGAATACTGAAATTGATGGCATTGACATCGTTGTTCATAGCTGCTAATTAAGCATGTTCACTTAGCCATTGATGATTTTTGTAATTCTGTGCGATATTTGGAAAAATCTTTTGTATCAATTCGTCTTTGGTTGATGTCATCTTACAAAAATTTGCTAAATTTATTTAAGTCGGAAAAAACGCTCTCGGTCTTTTCCGACTTTACTGAGAGAAATCTCATTTTGTTCTCGTGAGATTTCTTTCAGGATATCGAGATTGAGTTTCTCGAACCCGAATTTTCAATATTTTCAAGGAAAAGGTAGCCATGCTACTAATGTAAAGTATGGCTACCTTTCCATGGGAAAAAAAATTGGAAAACTCGAGATCAAGAAACACGATCTCAAGATCTCGAAAGAAATCTTGCGTGAACAAAATGAGATTTCTCTCGGTATAGTTGGAAAGACTTTAGTACATTTCGCCCTATATCTTATCATCTGATCACTCCTGTTAATGAATTCCCCTTATCTACATTACCTTTGGTTATTTATACTTTAAAGCATTTGTTTTCTTTTTTATCCATTAGTGCATTTTTTGCAGAATCTAAAGATGCACCCCACCAACAGGCAAATGAACAGGTATCCACACTTGAGGATACCATTTTTACTGTATAATTCTCTCTTGTTCTTTGTATTTCTTTGTATATGTATATATAAAATGATGTTTAACATCTTCATTTATATTTAAATGTGAAATACCTCTAGGAACTCTGTTTTTTTATTGCTGTTGCTTCTAAAACTCCTCATAGTAACTACATCATAGAATTTTTTTGTTACATAAATACATTTTTCTGTTAAACATTCTACTTCAAACAGTTTACATATTATTGTATACTTATTGCTGTTGCAATTTAAACTAGCAGGGTTGAATAAACTATATTATTGACTAATGGCACTAAAAGTTAGGGCAGGGCGGTGTCCCGGTAGTTAGCAATACTGCCTTGCTGCGCTGGGCTCTGGATTCACTTCCACCCTGGACTTCGTCTGCATGGAGTTTGTATGTTCTGCCCATACCTGTGTGGGGTTCCTCTGGGCACTCCGGCTTCCTCACACAATCCAAAAACATACATCTCTGTCTGTCTGTGTGAGTGAATAGGGAAACTAAATTGTAAGCTAAACAGGGCAGGGTGTCATGGTTGGCATTAACCGCCATGACCATCCCTTACCTGACAGGATGGCTCGTGCACGTGTCTCCTAGATGCACGAGCCATGGCTGCCTGGCTTTTTAGGGACTGCCGGCAGTGTGCACACAGCGGGAGATTTAAAAGCTGGTTAGCTTGGGCACTCGGTACCTAAGCTTCCAGCTATTTTCAGGCTCCTAAGTGTTGTGTTCCTTATGAGCACTTTTTCCTTCCTGATTCCCTGTGGTATTATGAAAGTGTCAGCTCCTTTGGTGTTATTCCTGGTGATCATTGTTATTAAAGTGACAGTACTCCATTAGTACCTCGCTGTTCTCGCTCTTGTTCTCGCTCTGCGCTAGCTACCACCCTAGGGGTGTATGCTCTGGGGCCGTGACCTGGGGGTCTCTTGCAGCAAAGCCCAGTACCTCCTTGCGGAGGTTAAAGTTAAAGAACAGGGGCCTCTTAGACTCCGCGCCTCGCAGTGTACCTACACCAATCCCCACAGTGGTATAGAGGGTCCGCTTTCTGCCCGTGACACAGGGACTGAGGTGAATGATGAATCTGTGCAAATCGCTGCGTAATATATCAGCACTTTATAAATGAATAAATACAAAAGTTAAAGACAGTAATGTAGAGGTTTACTAAATTATTAAGTAGAATGTTTAAATGATACCATTAACTCTAATCTGTAAAGTTTTTGATGTCTTAGCTTGGGCTGCTTCAGGATCCAATCAATTCATATTCAGTAAAGATAATACAGCTTTGGAATTATGCTTTCACATTTCATATTTCTGTGACTGAGACTGCCTGATATATCAAGGCTGTAGTTTGTGCCTTCTGCCAGAGTTTATTGGAATTATTAGAAGATGAACCAGCCTGCTGATATTTACCTACTGGTTGAAGATTTAATTGACTTGAACCTTAGTGTTGATTGACGTATGCAGGAGACAGAATCTGAGAAGCAACTTTTTTCACAGACTCCTAACCAGTCTCTTTAGCTTTCTTGCGATTACATTTCTTCAGCTACAACTTAACCCTTTGCTTTTGCTTCTGCTGATTTTTTACTTTTCTTGATTCTGGAGCAACAGAAAACATTATTGACTTTGCTTTCACCGCATTCCTGTTTTTGATAAATCACATTTCTTCTGGCTGGTTCATGGTGGTCTCTTAGCTTTTATCACTATTTCCCAGTGTTCTCCTGTCCCTCTGATAGGGATCCTGCACCATGATTCCATGTCCCTACCTATCATTTCTTCCCCTGCCACACCCCTTATTTTGTGGTTACAGTCATAAATAGAGAGTGTTGTGTTGAAGATAAGGACCTTCATGTCCCAGCACTCCTAAAAAGAATTTTCCTTCCTTAGAAGTTTCCTTCTAAGCTGTTTAGCAGACATATAAGGCCGGGTGAAATTCTCTTTGTGTTTTTAAAAAAATACAAAGTATATATAAAAATATATGTTTTGTTATTTTTGACTGCGTCAAACACAACATGAAAACTGTATATGATTAGTAACAATAGCTGTCACACATGAGGGAAAAGTGCTGATCCAGTGAGGTGTTTCATATGGAAGTACTGCCCCTGTTATTTAGCGGTTTGAATTCTATGTACTGTCTGTACTTGACTCTTGAGAACCCTTTTTGCTGAACTCTCTGACCTTTTGTCTGACTTATAATCCGGTGTCTGTTAGCCCGTTCCTGTTTACAAGTTTGTCTGCTGTCTCTTCTGATGTTCCGGAATTGCATCTGGGTCATCACTGTTAGTCTGGTCTATACTATATACTACTATGCTACTCATTGTTACAGTGGTCTTTGTATACTTATTGATCCTCGCTTGTATTCACTGCCTATTGCAATTTGCTACTTGCCATTGTCTTCTCAATTTTTTTTCTGCCGTTGTCTTCTCCAAACTATGACGCATCTGTAATTTCACTGATTTGTATATACTTTACTTATACAGTGACAAATAAATAAATCTAATCTAATCTAATCACCTGTGACTGCTTGCCCCTTCCATATCCTGCCTCAAAAAGCTGGAGCCCAGTGAACTAGTTTGGGAGTCCAGACCCTAGTTATTCACCCCTCAATATCCTTCTGTACCAAGTATATAAAAATGATATACAACATTTACTAGACACTGCATGCTTCTTCAGCTGGTTTATTTCCAAAGCATTTTGATTTCAATACATTTTATGCAATTCCTTTTTACTTCATTACAGACAATTATTTCCCTGTTTTTTTGTTTTTTTTTTTTGTTTTTTTTTTACCCCTTGTGCATTATTTGTTTGTGTGAAACCAGTTCCAAAAACATCTGCTACATGAAAAGTGTCAGGAGATGTTTTTCTAAGACATAAAATGCAGGTATTCATCTACACCTCTCTCTGCCATTATTCATTAATAAAATGACTTGCATTTTCTGCAGTGTTGTACAATTGATCATTTTCCATCCATCAAAATCTCCATTGTATATCCCTTACAAGAGAAAATTCAGTTTCTGCCAGGATGCTATTAGTCATTCAGTACCAAAATAGAAAAGTATACAATTAATTTATGCCATGTGCATGTTAAACCTTAAAGTGGTGTACTTTTTCAGGGGTAGACTCATAAGACGTACCTATGTAAGTCAAAAGACAAGCTAAAATGATTGATTTGCAACTTGCTAAGAGAAAAAAACATAGAGGTGCTGTACAAATGCCATCATTCTTAGAGGACATTGACCAGCTTAATAGATACTATATAAAGGACTGAACTGTGACATTGACTTTTACGGATTTTGTGACTCTTGTCACCAAAACAGTTTTCTATAAAAGTATTTATGCAACTTGTTAAAGTAAATGGAAATAGTTAGAATGACAAGGACAGTAGGAAGCAAATAAGGACAGAAAAACTTACTGTACTAATTTAATTAACTGTATTTAGTAACAGGGAACTCTGCAAAACAAATATTCTGATAACTTTGTTTGCTTAGAAATTTAGTATGTCATTTCTGGGGTGTTGAGACTGTGGGCTTTTGAATTCAGCAACTAGTAACAGGTTATTTGCCTAAATGCATAACTTTACTTCCGTGGTGCCAAGTGTGCATACCCCTCCTTTTTATAATCAGCATATTAAAGGATATGTTGCTAAAATTGCATACATAATACAATATAATGAATATAATATAATATGGGGAGTGGGGTCCATACAGTTTACTGAAGCATCAAGCATTGAAACCTTTGCCTTTTGTTATTTTTTTTCTCACTGATATAAGACCTGGGGCGAAATTTATTGACCAGAGTGGTCTTGACGAGTTTACCAGGATAAATCTCGCATTGTTCTCACGAGATTTCTTTTGAGATTTCGGGATCGAATTTTCGATCCTGATTTTAAAAAAAATTTTGATGGAAAGGTAGCCATGCTACTAATGTATGGCTATCTTTCCATTGAAAAACATTTTTGAAAAACTGAGATTGAGTTTCGTGACAGCAATGCGAGATTTCTCCCGGTAAACTTGAAAAGATCATCTTGCTAGACCAGAGTGGTCTTTTCCAAGTTTAATAAATTTCACCCCTGGAATATCAGATATACAGATTTACAAAGCACAAAGTTTACCGATGACTCAGATTCAACCTCAGACCTGGAGCTGTCCAGATCTAAATTGGGGGGAGTTTAGTACAGGACACTGCAGATACAGGACCCAGATACATTGTTTTTAACACATTATTAATCTTCCTGAAACACCCCTACAGTGTTTTTGTATGTGTAGCATTTCATTTAACAGTATTTATACCCTGTATATTGTGCAATAATAGAAGTAGAAACATTGGTGGATTGTTGGTCATTATTGCCAACACTGAGCACAGCAAAACACAAGGTAGATTGTACTGCCTCAGTAATGTCTCTCCCAGGCAAACTGCTCAAAGCAAGATGTGCTCTTTAAGCTCCTTTGAAGAAACAGAAAGTAATGGGCAATGTTGATGATTCGTACATGCAGTAGTTTGCCAAGGAAACTTTCCTTCAAAAATGAAAATATGCAGCATTGCTTTACGCTAAGAATGTTCAGAAGCCCTGGAAACCCCATGGATTGTATTTGGACCTCAGATTAGATGTTTTATCTAACAGGTGTGTGTTCAGGGCTGAGGAAGACTCATGAAAGAGCCTCACCTTGTAAATGTATTGGGGCTATTAGTCAAGCAGCTCTGCAAGGTCCTGGCATAAGCGTCAGTCTTTAAATATGGAAAGTGTTGGTTCAGGTCCCGGCTTATTGTTATAAAGAGGAGAGCTTGAACAGCTTTTTTTTCTGAATTTGTGCACTATTATGCAGTTAGTTTCCCAGCAGTAGAGGATGAAATATGTATTGAGGAAGAGTAGGGAGTCACAGTATAAGCCACATAAAACCAGGTGCTTCTCAGTTATGCTTTAATGCATTCCCAGTCACACATTTTAACACCGTTAATATCAGATCATGTTGGTGAAGACCATTTTCATGTGTGAAGAAATATTTGCTTCTCCCCTGAATGGTCGAATCATATTTTATATGGTTAGCACTGGCTACAATTCTGTTGGTCTTTTTATATGATATATCACAGTGAAAGACAAAGCTGTGACAGCTGCTCTGTAAGGGAATGCATTACGAGGGTTCTGGCTGCTGTCTTTCTGACAGTACCTGCAAGCGCTGTGCATGAGGAAACAGCCATTGCCGCTCAATTGAAAGAATCCTGACATGACCATAATGATTTTTTGTCATTTTGAAATGAAGCATTAATGTCTGCTCTCCTTCATAGCGTTCTTACAGGAAAAGGGAAGCAAAATATTATTATCCCTGCTTTGCTCCTTTTAATTTATATTTTTACTCTTAATTAGACCAAGCATATGAGTTAATAGAAGAACATGGTGTAATCTCTAGTAGTAACATAAGGACTGATAGCATCGCACATTTCTTTAGTCTAGGCAGGCAGGGAGACGTCTGTCTTTATAGAAGGAGCAGCGTTTAGGGCAGAAGTTGTTCTCTATAGGCACGATATAAACAGGACTAACTTCTTCTCCAGAATTCATTGACAGCTGCACAATACTCCCTGCTGAAGTAACTGTTTAAATAATAATAAAAAAACACTTTGTAATTTCATTTTGATAGAATTTTAGCTTTTTCCCAGAATTACACCATGTTGTGTCGGCAGCCATTGTTGGCCACTGTACTGTATACCTTGCTGTATCATGGAATAACGTGCAATGTGGAGTAGGGTACTTCATAAGCTTTAGCAGTGATAACAAAATATTTTTGCTGCTGTACATTATATTTAAGCTATTGCTCTTTTCTCTTTACTGCCACTTTCATTTTGCCGGTTCTGTCAAGTTTTGGTAAAAGCGGTAAATGCTAATATGTTTTTCACTTCAACTTCAGTAGGGGAGAATAGCTTGCATGGTGAAAACTAAAACGCTAGATCTGCATGTTCGAGATAGAATGGTAACTATATGGACTTAAAGGAACAGTTTAGGCACCAACAGTTATTTGCTGTCTGTTTGGCACTGTTAAATAAAAGTTAAATAAATGCTTTTTGTCATATAAATTATTTGTTTATTTCCACTCTTCACAATTTAGCGCCAGTTTGGTACTGAAGCTCCTCCCCACTCTCAGCCACTTCCTGTTCAG
>WMED01026564.1:0-10787 GCA_019650415.1 Pipa parva | reverse complement strand
GCAGCATGGTAAAGCAGTGGCAGGAGGCAGCATGGTAAAGCAGTGGCAGGAGGCAGCATGATGCAATCCAGTGTAAATGAGGAGTGATTGCTGTTGTTAGTGATTATAATTTAGAAGGGACAGGGAACATAAATACTAATGCACATGAATTGCAACTAGCAATATACATAATAAAGCAAGCCCAGGGACAGTAACATAATAATTTATAATAATAGCACGACTGCAGCTAATA
Source organism: Pipa parva (assembly GCA_019650415.1). Lineage (NCBI taxonomy): Eukaryota > Metazoa > Chordata > Amphibia > Anura > Pipidae > Pipa > Pipa parva. The sequence continues at coordinate 10,555 of WMED01026564.1, read as the reverse complement.
CTAAACTGCCACATGTCCCAGCAGAAGCACAGCCAAGCACACTGAGCATGCGGAAATTACAACGACTGCCATTACCCAGAGGCGGGCTGGAGCTGGACACTGTCAAGGTGAGCGCCATTCTATCTCCGCCACTGATGCTGCTGAACCCAGCGGCTGCCACGAAGCTCCTGTCTGAATGAGACAGAGCACAGCCCGTTTCCGGCTCACACCAGCTCTAGCACAACCCAGCCTGCCCACGCATTTCCGGCTTGCAGGCGCTCAGCGGACATATTGTTCACTGGCAATGAAAAGAGACTGGCGTAGTGGTGCTTGGGACAAAGGGAAGCGCCATCTTGGTTTCGGGCAGCCAAGTCATTTCTGTTCTTGTTGTAACCCTTTCGTTTCCGTAGATCAGAAAAAAAGTTGTTAAAATATGTAAAATCCCTGTCCTCAGTTTAGCAAAGAGATACACACTAATGGCAATGGCAGTGTCACATTATCATGCATTTAAAGAAAATGCACCCCATTCTCTGCCATGGCAACACAACCCTTTCCTGACAAAATTTCTTATGGCTTCTCTCAGTAAAAGGCAAAACAATTGGTGGGAGGTGATGGGAAAGTTGTGCTTGCCTTTGTAAAACTACAATATGGGGGGGGGGGGGGGGGGGGGGGGCACAGTGGCGCAGCGGTGTTTCCCCCTGGTACTGGCATCACCGCCGATGACTTACTTGAGGTAGGGGGTAGGATTGTGCAAAACAAACAGGACTTTCTCGCGGGATCCGTAACATTGGAGGGTATACAAACCACTAGACAAATAAAATAAAGGAAACATTCGGAATTTTACAGAAAAAAAAATCTCAAACGACACAATCTAACGTCAAGGCATTTTCATCTGTTTAAATGCCAAATCTCTCCGTTAAAAAGGTTTGTTTTGGAAATAATTAAAAGGACTTCTGAGAGGTGGAAATATTAACACCTCTATTGACACACTATGTAATGATACAGCAGATAGCTTGCTTAGTATCTTGGCTGCAAGCTTGCCCTACTAGACTATATAGTCCATTATAAGATCTTAGTAAATGTGGTCCTCTGAAACTGAATAGTCTACTCTGTCATGTGCACTTATGAACATCCACTGGTTAAGAAGTACCGGCTTTCTCCAATCTTTGTCCTCTTCAGCAGCAGGTGTCCCTCATGTTCTACAGCTTACTTGGTGATCCCCAGCACCAACCTAAACACTAAAGTTTCACCCACTGTGGACTATGAGGTCACATTTATGGAGCAGCTTCTGATTTATCTGTTGACTGGAACTTTGGTACAAAATTACATTTGAAAATGTCATGTAATGTACTAAACAGTGCTTAGGGATATCTTGCCACCTTTTGCAGCTTTAGGTAAGGCAACAGTTCATTATGATTGGGCCATTTGTTATGTATTATCACATAGCGTCTAAATACTTCAATACCGTAAGCTAGAAATGTGAAAAATTAGTAATAGGCATCCATACTACACTTAAAAGGGTGTGCACGAAATTCTACTTACCTAAACTGTTTTTGCAGTGGCAGTTAAAAAGCTATATGCTCAAATTAATTTGGGGCAGGGGGTTCATTCTGCCTTTCTTTATTATTTGGGTGGGGGTTCATAAGTCCTAACACATTTGTTTGGGCTATTACCCCCTCAGTTTCTTACTTTATTTGTATGATGACTGCCATTGTATTCTTCCCTTAAAATATCTACTACAGCACATAATTCCCTGGTGTAACAGAACAATCTCTCGACCTCTCTTGTACAGAATGATTTAACACTAAGAATGGTGGGTTATGATCATCTATTAAAATCTAAATAAATACAGCGACACAGTAGTGATAAAATCCAAAGTATGGAAGAACACATTGACATATTTAGGCCACCCTATGGCTCTCCACCTTCTGCTATTGGATTAACATACCTTAGAATTCCTAGTGTTTGATGCACTTTAATTGGGAAATATTAGGGATTTATAATCAATACTCAATCAGAAGTCAATGCCTAACTCAATAAAGGTGATGAAACAGCTTATGTACCATCAAGCATATAGGAAGGAACCTCTTTACCATCACTGACAAATGTTTTTCATGCAAAGGGTTAATTATCTCTATCACTCGTCGTACTTTGGGGCATCATTCTATTATAATGCCATCCATAAAAAAGGGATCTATGGGGCAGGATAAGGATCTATAGGTAAGACTTGGTAATTATTTCCTTATTGCTTGGTGATAGGGCATTGTTTGATAAATTGCAATTAGTTCTGTGGGTAAACGCTAATGATGACCATGCACCTCTAATAATATTTAATTGAATAAGCCAGTATCTCTGCAATGTCTTATTTCTTTGTTTTTAACTCGAAAGCATAAAAGAACAATAAAAGATTAGTCACTGGTGTGTGCTGATGATGCATAGTCAGAATTCTAGCTCTTGGCCGAGGGAACAAGTCTATAAGATATGGGGAATGCCAAAAGTAAAATCAGCACTTACAAACAATATGATCGAAATTGTTGCACCTGGCTACTAGGTCATCAGTCCTACTAAAAATAAAATGTGACCAAGCCAAACCCATTCATGATCTTGCCAAGCACAAACTCTACAGCAGCGCACATGCCACTGGCAGTCATCTCTGTTGTGAAAAATGTGCTGCTAAGAGAAGTTGGGCATGAAGGTAATGCTCAGAAGCCCATGTGGTTGCACAGAAACCTACTTAAACAAGGAGTGATAATACAGAGTGACATTTATACAGATTGTCTATTCATTTTATTATTATTCTCTCACTTACATGTTATATGCACTTCTGGTTTTATTTTAAAACCAGAGGTTAAAAACAATTATTTATTCTATGTAAACCAGTGGTTCGCTAAATGTGGAAAATAAATTTAAATAACATCATTATAAAATGTATTTCCACAGGAAATGTTTTCAAAAATTTGACATTCATTTTTTTTTTCACAAATAAGGGCTATGCATGGTACATTAAACAGATAAAAATAAACAAGCACGTCTGTATTGCAAGGTTTAAGTTTAAAAGCAAATCATCAATAGCTATAGGATTTCAGAAACATTGTTTTGAAATAATTAACAATTAAAAATTCCCAAGAACAAATAAAGAACTTAAAATATTTATTGCAAATATAGGTTGTGAGAAATAAATCCAAAGTTTATGTAAACTGATAACGATGTATGTATATTCAATCCATTTAAATATTTGTCCCTTTTTATATCCTTAGCAGTCATTTTATGGTTTTTGATCTTGCACATGTTCATGGTCTGTTTGAATAGGTTGTTGATCTCCAGGGGGGAGAACATGCTGCTCAGGCAGAGGTGGGCCTACTGGAATGGACCCCGGATGAGGTCCTGCTTGAAAGTCTCTACCTCCTGTAAGCTGGTGGGCTTGAACAAAGTCATTTGCTCCAGAAGGTAGTCGAGGTGGCAGAAATTCTCGGACTCTCTGAGGTGGAGGACCAGGAAGAAACTCTCTAGTACCAGGAAGTGGAGGCCCTGGGAGAAAATCTCTTCCTGCAGAAGGAGGGGGACCAGGTAAAAACTCACGTGTTCCAGGATGAGGAGGTCCTGATATAAATTCTCTTGCCCCTGGAGGTGGAAGACCAGGTGGGAAGTCTCTTGCTCCTAGGGTAGGGAATCCTGGGGGGAAGTCTCTCACTCCAGGAGGAAGATTTCCTGGTGGGAAGTCCCCTGCTAAAGGAGGCATAGGTCCTGGGGGGAAGTCCCGCCCACCTGGAGCTGGGAGACCAGGTGGGAAATCTCGGTGTCCAGGGGGAGGGGCACCTGGTGGAAAGTCTCTCACTCCAGGACGTAGCATGGCATAATCCCTAGGACCTGGGGGACCAATTGGTGCACGGAAAAAATTTCTTGCATCTGGAGGTAATGGACCTGGAGGTAATAAAGGTCTTCGTGGGAGATCTCTCATTTCAGGTAGGGGACCATGCACTGAAAAATGAAAAAGTTGTATAGATAAAATAGCAAGTTCATGACTCAATGCATTCACAGCTATCATATGTTCTAAAGAAACTAATTCTAAATGGAGAAATAAATTAAAAGTGTATACACCAGTGAATAGTGTGCAATAAATGCTGTGAAACAGCTTTAAATCTACATGCAAAATCCTTCATCAGTAATTCAAAACTGTACTAAGTTGACCCCACAAAAAATGGAATATGACAGAAGTTAACACAGATATTTAGCAATTAATTTAAAAATACAATATTTATCAACAAACAGAAAGTTTGTTTTTGGTGCTTCTGGCGAAGATGAAAAGGTTCATAGTTCATGAAACCAAAACGTCAAATGTAAAATGACATATTCACTACAAGATTTTGCACTTTAAGTTCTGAGTGTCATGGCTTTGTGCAATTACACATGAAAACTAAGGGGGAAAAAAATGGGGAATTGGCAAAAAGGGCTAAAAGTAATAAAATAATGTCCATGGGAGAGCAAGTAACTGGGAAACATTAAAAAAAAAAAAATATTCATCCACAGAGCATAGTTATATAAGTAAAATGCATGTATTATCTCCCTTGAAACTCTGCAGTAAGGGTCATACTTTGATGTAGAGGAAGAGATCGTGGTCCAAAAGGTCGATTTGATGGAAGTGGCCCAATCATCCTTGGAGGTGGCTGTGACATCAGAGGGATGGATGATGGAGAATTCATGACTGGTGTACCAGGAAATGAAGGCGGCCCTTTAACTCCTGGGAGAACCTGTTATTTGAGCATGGGTTTTGGGGGGGGGGGGAATGACATATTTGTTATTCAGACATGTTTCTACTTGTTGCAGGCTTTTGCACCAATCACCTCAAATGATTACTTCAACCCAAGTTAAGCTACCGACATCACCCAGTACAAGGCTCACTCTATTATGAAGAGACACTATACCAACACTTATAAATGTGCAGTGAAGTTTACTTTGATATCTCAAAGTTATAAAGTAACAGTAAATATCAGCAATATAAAATGGAAGTGATTACATGTACTTTAAAATCTTATAATACACACTAAAATTTGCATAAAACTCCTGTTAAAATCTAACTGAAAGAACACTAGCCCACATTCCTTTTTATTAGCATCATTTAAAAATGTCAGTTTGGAACACATTTCTTTATACTTTCGAAGGGTCACTTCTCCTAACTGTACCTCTGAATCAAGTAAATACAGCAGCAGATCATGGGTCTTGTAGTCCTAATGCACAAAACTGATACAACTAGGCATTTCAGTGATGTCATGGGAACGTTAAAAAAAGCTGACTGAATATTTAGATGCCACTGTTGCCCTCAAGTAATTTTTTTTTTTTAGACTTCTTTTTATTGCTTTTTCAAAACAAACACAAACACATCAATTAACAAACAAACAAAAAATACCCTCAAGTAATTTAATTAAATTTATGGTATTTGCATGCATTTCACTGCATGTTTTCAAACATTATGCAACTATTTTTTTTTTGTGCTGCTATGACAAAATCAATACATTAATGACTTCTATCTAACCCATGGCCTTTTGCTTTTATATAGTTATGCAAAGCCTTGGTGCGTATGAATATACTTATAAATTAAAAAAGGAAAAAGTTAAAATATATCTTCACCCGAGCAACCTGTTCTGCAATACTACCAGCATTGCATTTCCCCCTGCAGTCATTCATCAGTTATTTGATATTTAATCTAAGTGATATAGATCCCTTTAAAATGTTTTGTTTTTTTGTTTTTTTTACAAACAGAAAGCTGAAGTGCCGCATGTGGCTCGGGAGCCGCAGTTTTCCTACCCCTGATTTAGCATATTACTAAATCACTGTTATACAAGTCAGGTTGACTTAAAAACATGATCTTAGAAGCAGTGCATAGGCTGAACTACATACTTAAGTCACTAAGGTATATTTACCAGATATTATGTAGCCTCTAACCAACAAATCAGGTTAAAGAGACAAAGGCATGGGGGACAGTCAATGTGTCTCCTTCAATTAGATCCTCTCTACTTTGATCTACAAAAGGATCTGCTTGGAGGAGCTGCAATATAAGCATCTGGTAGTAAAATTAAAAGAAAAAATATTAGTAATCAATAGTTCTGAACTAAATACAGTGCATTTAGCTTATACTATCCCCTGCTTGCTATAATATGTTTTTAAGTGGACCTGACAGGTCCGGATTAAGAGGATTTTGTACCACCAACCAGATTATTTTAAAATTAGTCCATGCATTCAAAATTGTGCATTTGCTACATTCCAGCTATACAAGCGCTGTGCCTGCAGCTAAGGGAAGACTTGTTTTGAAATGAATAGTATTTGTATTTGTAACTGCCAAAAACTTACAGTGATGAGCACATAAGCTACTCATGTGTGCTGCAATGCCTGAGGAATCTGTTTTAGTCCAACTTTATAATTAATTAAAAATGGTATTTACAAGTATTGGAAATATATTAGCAGAGACAATTAAAAACAATACATCCAAGAACTTTTACTTTTCAGTTTTTCAAAAGGTAAAGTGTCTCCTCCTATAGTGTAAAGAACATCCTAGAAAGCCCAGCACCCTTTGTTAGAAGCCCGGTGATGCTGGAAGCTGAAGTTGAGCAACTGCTAAAAAATAAATTTAACAGGTTTTGTTTATGTATAGCAGATATGCCAATTTATTAGCATCCAATATCATGTGAACTACAACTCCCAACATCAGCTAGAGAATAGAGGAAAACACATTTATAATAAAAGCACATGCAAGTCAGTTAGAACAGCTCTTTTTCTTCAACCAAAAGCATTATGGGAAACCCAGCTCAGTCCACAGCTTCTAAATACTCACTGACTCGTGTTCCTCAGGTGGGACAGAGCTAGTAGCCACACTTGGAGCCTCTCGCTCATTAGGTGGATTTGGCTTTTTTTTTTTTTAACAAAAAGAAATTTAGTAAGAAATGTATGTATGTAAACTGCAGTAAAATTTAAATGAAAATTGGAAGTAAAAAAAAGTGTTTGAATGAATGTAGAGTTTATAATATATTTATGCAGTATGATCTATGTGAAACGTACCATTCCATCCACAGTCATGGAAGGTGATGATGTTCTTGGGCCACTGTTTAGAACAGACGAAGAGTGGCTAAGTTCCACTACAAAACAGACAAATTCTGAAGTTAGTACATACACCTATTTTATTCTCATTTTTTGGTTTGTGCTTCATAAACTATAGGAATTTTGAGAAGTAGAAGTGACCCACCAGGAGCAGATGTTCTTCCAGACATTTCATGGGGGGGGCGCCTTGGGCCTGGATGAATGTCCATTGCACCTTTAAGGACATAAGGTGCAATAATTTTATCTTTTTATTCCCAACAAGATACTACACACATATTCCAAATGAACAAGCAACATTTCAGGTGTATTTTACCAAACTACAAGGCAAATCAGGACACTATACAGTATATGGACAAATCTTCCATGTTTTTTCAGTCATATACAGAAGGTTCCATTATAAATCCTGTGTGCATGAAACTTGCATCAACTTTAGTTGCTCTACTATCAAAATATATATTAAATGGTGGCAATAATCATTTCTAATGACAATAATGGCAAAGGGAGCAATGGTTTAACCAATACTGGTTTTGGAGATGACCCTTAAAATTAAAAAACAATGCTGTACTTGGCAATATATATATATATATATATATATATATATATATATATATATAAATATAAATATAAATAAAAGTGGAAAGCATACTATGCATACAGCAGAAAGATTTAAATTCTCCACACAGTTGTGCTGCCATTTTAACCATCTCCTCTCTACAAAAGAAAAAACTAAAACCTTAAAGCTCCTTGGAAAAAAAAAAAGATCTGCACAAAAACAGTCTACTAAATGGCACATCTCATAAGAGGTTACTAACCAAAGTCTCCCTTGGAGGTCTCCGTTCTACTGAGACTGGCAGATGATGATCTTGCAGATACATCCATCATCATTGGAGGAGAAGGATTTCCCCCGCTGACAGGTGAAGGGCCAAATGAGCCATCTCTGCTTAGATTACCTGAATTTAAAAGAAGGAAACCTCTATATAAACATGTCAAACCGATAGCTTCAGGATCTCAAAGTGATCTCCAAATTACATGTGCCTAAAAAATGTGGACACCAGAGAGTAGGTAGAAAAGTCATTATTACATGAGTTTAGATTAGATGAGTTTATTGTCACTGAATAGTACATGTATACATACCGGCGAAATTAATCTGCGTCCATATATAAATATACGTTATAAAACACAATGAGAACAATAAATTTGTATATAAAAGAATAATAAATAAATATTAGAGGAGAAGAAAAGTTCAATCAATAATTCAATAAATACAAAAACAAGCAATGCAGATTGTTTATCCGTGACAGGGACAGGATATTGCAGAATAGTGGAGGGGGAGGGAGGCTATGAGTGGAGCAGGGAGAGGTTCAATTTGACAATTACATCAGGGAAGAAGCTTTTTCTAAGTTTGTTAGTCCTTGAGTTAAGGCATCTGTAACGCTTGCCAGAGGGGAGAAGGGAAAATAGATGATTAGGATTATACATAGCCAATTAGTTCTCCTTTATGCTATGAGTTGAACAAAGCTTTGTTAAATGTTACTAGATAAGTATCACTAGAATAAAGTATTTCACAAAATGCCTATGCTCAGAGTACACAGATTTTTTCTAAGAAAAAAAAAAATCCAATTTATTAAACAAGATAATTTAATGAAAACAGATACACTGTGCAACTTTATCCTTCTTTAAATTAGTAGGATATAAGAAATCACTGTAGTTACCATAACATCTAGTTACACAGACCGTGGAATCTGTCACCAAATTTCAGTAGCGAAGAACACTTTTTAAATTCAAAACTGTGATTAAAGGGACACTCCGGCCAAAATTGAAAAAAATGCATGTGTTAGTATATACTAATTACTAACTTTTATTAAATGCATTTTATTTTCAATTTTGTCCCTAAAATCAATTTTCTTACCTGTATAGAAGTGCTATCCAGCACTTCCTTGTTTGGGAGTCCATCTCCCTGTGAAGCCCTGCGCTGGCATTTCCTAATAGTCCTCCCTTGATGATGCGCACGCTCTCCCATGTGACTATTAAGAAATGCCAGCATGGGGCTTCACAGGGAGAGCGACAAAAGAGGAGAACGCGGCTGAACAGATCTGCATCAACAGGACATGGTAAAGTCGGCGACACAGAAAGAAGATGGACTCCCAAACAAGGAAGTGCTGGACAGCACTTCTATACAGGTAAGAAAATTGATTTAAGGGCTAAAATTGAAAATAAAATGCATTTAATAAAAGTTAGTAATTAGTATATACTAATACATGCATTTTTTTTCAATTTGGGCTAGAGTGTCCCCTTTAACTAAAAGCAGCCTAGGACGCGTTTGTGATTTTGTTCAAAAGCTCCATTATAATTGGATTTAAATGTATTCATGTGTCACACATAGCTGTAAAAGACTATACAGAACTAGACCAAGGATAAGCTTTATGGATTTTAGTACACAGTGACAAAATACATATAGGAGAAATTTGTAGCAGTTTACCACTCATTAAATACACAAAGTGGTTTCAAAATGATGACTCATTGAAGTGCATCTGTACCGTGTCTAAACACTAGATTTGGAATTAGCCTTAAATAGTATTTCTCTCAGGTCTCTTGGGGGACACAGGAACGGTTGAGCTCCCTCCCACTGGTGGCAGGACACTAGAAGAATAAGACTCTTCCTCTAAGGGGCTTTACCCCTGACACAGGAAGAAAGAACAGTTTTTCTAGTGTCCTTTCCCCAGGAGGCAGGGAGCTGGTCCTGGGTCCAGTGGATTCTTCAGTCAGATTAGTTCTGACAACCAGGATATGATGGGGGATAGAGCTGGCTCTAAGCCACCCACCTTCTATCACCTACGCTTATTGAGCAAGATTTGAGAGGGTACAGAGGAATTCCTCTGTTCACCTGAGTACTGCAGCTTCCTTTGCTGAAAAGACATCAGGAGAATCTCTGCTGAATACTCCTGTGACCTTCTCACTTCTATCAGTGCTCTTGAGAGTATTCTTACTGGGAACGAAAGTCTCTAATTAAAGGGAGTTGGAAAGCTGCCTTTTGGGTTTAGCTTACTGTTAGGTTGGCTTAAATCAATAGAGGACACCTAGGTTCAAGAGATTATCGATTCAGACTACTGGAGAGAATTTGTCTGACCTCCCCCATCTTGTTTCACTCACGAGTTCCAACAGACCTTCAGAAAGGACAGGCATTCCGGGATTGTGTTCACAACCTCCTTGTAAAGCAGCAGTTCTATACCTTTGTGAGACCGCGACCTCTGCTAACGTCACCACGCCATCACGTGATGACGTTTTCGGCAGACGTCACCCCGCAGGAACCCTTATAAGAAGGGTTCCAGTGGGCGCTTCCGGGTGTCGACACGGTTCTCAACCCCAGTGGGATGGCCTCGCGAGCCACAGGTTGAGAACCACTGTTGTAAAGGGAGTTATTGTTCCTCTTCAAGGTTCAAGGTTCAAGGTTCAAGGTTTTTTATTGTCAATATTTCAGTATGTACGA
>WMED01026563.1:0-10787 GCA_019650415.1 Pipa parva | reverse complement strand
CGATGTCTGAATGCAACATATCGACCGTCGAGGGTTAATTCCTTCACGGCCTCACAGGTGGAAAACATCCTTAAATAAAACTCGTTTGCTCATAATTTCTCTTCTGGATCAGAAGAGTTACTAATTTACATCATGAAGTAAAAAAAAAGTTTTCTTAATGACAATTTAATCAGTCACTAGAAAATGAATCACTTTGGTATCAACACCTAATACTGGATAGATTATATTTTCTAACCTGACATTTTCTCTTTTACAAAATCAAATTCCTTTCTCATGTATGTATGTACGGATATATAATTTTATTTATAAAGCACCACTAGGTTACGCAGCGCTGTACAATCCAACACTACAGTTATAATACAGACATGGGAAAGTGCTTAACAAAGTTCCAAACACTGTGTGGAAGTGCACACCCGTATGTTATAATGTGGTGCTAGATTCTTAGATGCTGGGCACACATCACAAAACTGGCTACAAGGTAGTTGAGGAATAGAATCTGCACACACATGCAGGAAGGTATAGAACCTTATTTAATTAAACCATCAGTGCAGGTTAAAACAGCAATGTTTTGGGGGGTACAGACATGAGTTAGTGCTTACCAAAGAATAAGTGAAATAAATTACAAGCATATAATCAAGAATATACTGTACATCCGTGTAAGTGCCAGGCCATGATTGAAACAAGGGTATGGAGGTCCCTGCCCCATAAAGCTTACAATCTAAATTGTAATATGTCATATTTGTGACATCACATCAAGGGCAACATGTCTATTGTTTTTGTAGAACACTTTATGCCACATCTCTTCACCACTGTGACTTTATGGATCTTGAGTAATAAGTCTTAGAGAACCTCTTTTTTTTTCTTTGAACTAAAAGCTTCTGTAACTCTGTTTAATGTTTCTCCTACCACCAAGCCTTGGGCTCAGATACCACTGTATCAGCTTACAGATTGTAGGCACAGCATTTCATTGAAAACTGAATAGCTTGCTTTTATTCCAAAAAGCAGATGAGACATGTTACAAAATTTTGTAAGTGGAAACTTCAGATACACAAAGTAACTTCACAGCATGACGTCACCATACAGGCAACCTCGAATATGCGTACACCTAAGAATTTACTTAAAGTGGACCTGTCACCTCAAAATTCAAATACTAAATTAGGATCTACTAATGAAATAAATGTTTTGTAAATATATATGTAGCTTTTTGTTTTTTTTTAAATGTGCCTTTATACAGCATTTCTCTCTGTCATCTTCCCTGTCAGCCTGACTTTTCTTTCCTGAGTTGGGTTGGGCAGGACTAAATGATTGATGTTATAGCTCCACCAATCAGATCCCTTAAATCACAATCTAGCAGGGATCTGATTGGAGGAGCTATAATGTCAATCATCATTTAGTCCTGCCCACCTGACTCAGGAAAGAAAAGGCAGGCTGACAGGGAAGATGACAGAAAGAAACGCTGTATAAAGGTACATTTTTATAATACATATATATCTACAAAAATTATTATTTCATTAGTACAACCTAAATTAGTATTAGATGGGGGTTATTCAATAAAGCCCGAATTGTTGCGTATAGGTGCGAATTCACCAGATAAAGACAGTCACAATAGGCTGCTACTGTCGCAGTCGCATCTTTATAATGAAAATATTGTCTCAGTCATGACTTTATTATGGGAAAATTGTCGCAATTTTAACATTAAAAAATTATCACAACTTTACAATTGGGAAATTGTCGCAGATTTACTATGGGAATCCTCTGTTTGCGAATTTGACAGTCAAATTTGCACCTTAGTGAATAACCCCCTTGAGGTGACAGGTGCACTTTAACATAGCAAGCATGACCTGGATCTATTTTTCTTTTTAACTGTAGTTTAAAGTGCCAGCACTTTCACATGCTAGGTGCAGCAATGCTGTCCCCTTGATGCCTTCACACCATTCTGTTAATATCAAATAAACCAAAATATTTCCCAAAGCTAATATTAGCGGGACTGTGCACAATGCCACATATGGGCAGAACATTCACTAGAATATCTGTAGAATTTATTTAAATATATCATGCTCTAATGCTGTCTCCCTACCAAAATCTCCTGCAACAGTTCGCCTGCACCTAGCATTGAATACACACCTTCACATCTTGAATACCTTCTCTTGTTTGTTATAATTCCCTAGAGGTAATTTTTACAGTCATATTTCCTGATAGAGAAGTGTGGTTGATTGCATTCTTTGAATCACATTTGAGTTATATTAACGGGGCAGTCAGTAGGCATAATGGAGATGATATGGGAAATGTTAGGGCAGTATTAATGTGGAACTGGGTTGGATGAGGTAAGACTCAGCAGGTAGGACTGCAATGCTGGGACCCACCAGTCCTACCCCACCTCTAGAGGCAAGGGGCCCAACAGTAAACAAGAGATTGGAGCAAATAATACATTCTTCTTGTCCCTCATTGTTCCCTAGTTTCTTGTATTCTTCCTCATTTTTGTCTCCAATTTTCTACCTGTTTTACACTACCCTCAGGAAGATGCCATGATGGTACAGTTTATAACTCCAGGAGTGCCCACCGATGCCTGGACTCACGAGGAGATTTTTCTGTGTTCTAGAGGGCCAGTCCAACAGTTCTGGTGAGGTTTGAACAGAGCATAGGTGGAAAGATTTTTGCAGCTGGTTACCCTAAGAAATTGCTGGATTCGGTGTTTGAAATCCACCAAGTTCCAAGTTTCTAGTGCAGAATAATGTCTTGATTCTGGAAACTGGAGCCCAAAACTATTGTATATGGAATATGTGAATATTTAAATACTGCATATTTAAAAATTTTTTAAAAAAACGACTCTAGAGTTCATCCTTTTGGGTGACATGACATGTAATGAAGTCAATGAATACATGAATAAGACTGGTGCTGTATTCTTGTGAGCATGGAAAAACCCGTCAGTAGGAATCAGATGACTGTATATGAATTCAGTTATTCATAATCTTTTCTGGCTAATTAACATTCGCATTGTTCTTCTGTGAAAGTAAATTATGTTTGGAGAAGGTGCATGCTGCTGAATTTAATTTCCAAACAGCTTTCCTTGGTTGTGTTTAATGATTTTTTTTTTTTCAAAAATGTTTATATGATGCCGTACACTAACGTTTTTTTTAATTTGACATGATGCAGCTTGTATATATGCTGATTACTGTGAGGAATACATTAATGCACCTTAGAGAACCACACATAACTTTGAAGTTGTCCCAGTAGCATATGCAAGCAACTAGAAAATCAAAAATATTCAGGTTTCGTAAGAGAGAAACTGACAAGAACAAAATTCTTTTTATTTGTCAGAGTGATGTCTTTTTAGGGAGTAACATAACCAACTGATCAGGGAATAGTGTAGAATGACATGGTGAAGTTTATAACAGAAACCAACTGTTTAGAACTGTAGGGCATCTTTGTAAAAGTATCCTTTATTCTCTCTGCTCCAGTGAGCTCTATTACAGACACATATTGACACATATTAACACTATTGAATATTTAAGCCATAACTCTTCCACTATATCTCAAGCTATTCCCAGTTATTATGTTAACCTTAGAATGCTAACAACTTAACACCATAGCAAATGGTCCAAGCCCTCAAAATAACATTAGTAAATATTATGGCAGTCCTGTTAATCAAAGAATATAGAATTGGAGTATGTTAAAAACACAGTTTTATTGACATTCACCACAACATTTTTCAAGCCAAACAAAGGTTCTTTATCAAGTGAAATTATACAGTGAGTACAGAGTAATATAAAGGTAAAACCCCTCCCCTCAACCAAATATCTGCCAATACTGTTAAAGTGAGTCATGGGTGAGGATTCCTCCACATCTCCCAGGATATCTTTCCTACTTAAAGTTCAAGGAGTCCATATATTGTTGATCCTAGACACTGCTATCTAAAACCTGCCTATGGGCCAAGTTAGGAAACAAGCCTGTGAACTATTTTTCATAACAGAACAGAACAGAACACACAAATTTCAAGAGAGGCAGGGTTCAACCTATCTCTGATACAATATTGGGCAAGATTTAATAAACTCCAAATGGCCAATTTCAGCCTTTTCAAGTTTATTCCTTGAAGATTTTGGCTGTTTTATTTGTAAAAATCAATCGATATTTTTCAATTTTTACCAATTGGATTTTTTTTTATCAAGTTTTTCGATCATATTTTTCAATGAAAAGGTGGCCATACTTTACATTAGTACTATGGCTATCTTTCCATCAAAAAATCCAATCGAAAAACTCAATTGAAAAGTTTCAATTTGTAAACATCAATCGAAAAATATCGATCGATTTTTACCAGTCCAACAACCAAGATCTATAGGGGATAAACTCAAAAAGGACAAAATGGGCCTTTTTGAGTTTATTAAATTTCAAGTCAGTTTTTATCATAGATACATCTTCTTTATCAAGCAATAAAATATTTCAATGCAATTTTTTTTTAAAGTTATTATATTGTGTAGTGAGATAATCACACAGAGAATGTGAGATGCTCACAATGCAGAGAATTGTTTGGCTAGCACCCTGAGAGGTCATTTAGTACCAACACACCTGTTCTGAATTATGGCAGTCCTGTTTTCCACACCTCTTTGGGCTTCCAACTTTATTCATTGATTCCTAACACTCTCTGAGAAGCAAGGTACCCACTTACAAAGGGGGAAAATGTGGCTGGATATAATATAATAATGTAGTATAGTATAATTATTATAATATAGCCTAAATGGTATTAATGTTACTGTATCATTACATACAGAAGTAATCCCATCCTGCCTCTTTTCTTTAATGTTCCCTGAATTAAACTATTAATGACTCTTTATGTTTCTTAATTTTAGTTTAGTTTTGCTGAGTTATCAATCTACTGGGATTAAGGTTGGCTCTTAATGTATTCTTGAAGACTCTCCTTAGTCCATTCCTTTTGAGGTAAATACCTGGTTTTGATTATATTATTTTTAAGAATAAATTACAGTCTTGGACTGTACTGGGTACAGAGCTGACTCATAACATCTGGAAAATCCTGGAAATTCATTTAACTGTTTGGTCTAGTTGATGGTTTGCCTGATAGTTCAGTAGTACCCTTGAAATCAGAGGGCAAATGTAGAGCATACCCAAAGATTCATATTGCCATCGCTATAAATCTTATTCATATTTGTTTACATTTTTTGCATCATTGTTTGACATTGCTTAATGTTGGACAATGACACTATAAGTAAATGTTAAGGGTTTGAACTTATTGAAAGATCTAAAGCTTTTCAAGACTCAAAGGTCCCTAAAGCAAATGTCCTTCACTGGAAACTTGATTTAAATAAAATAATGATTCATACATCATAATAAAAATACTCGCATGTCTTTCACTTAATGACAATATCTTAAACAAAATGTATTACACATTACAGTAACTTGCATCTGCATTGTACAACAATAGATCCAGGAAGTAGATATTGTTATCTGATTTATTAAAACAAGTCTCAAATAAATTAGATTAGAAAACATGGAAGGGGATGTCTTCAAACTGTAAGGATTTGGAAATCAATCCAACAATTATGATTTTGAGAATTCCCATAAAATTTTGCCTCCCTGACTTGAATGTCAGTATAAATATTGGGCTCTTTGGGCATTTAACCTGTTCCAAGAAGCATTCCTCTGGTTTCAGTCTTTGTTGCAGTTCTGTATTTTTTCCAAAATGGCACATCTTTCCTCATCACAATGGAATCCATGCTCTTTGCTTGAGCAAACTGTTTCACTTTTAAAAGCCTTAGTGCATTCCAGCTTTTCACTTATTTTTTTACCCTGATCTTGGACTGGATTGTGACCATGCTTGCTTCTTGCTTTTCCTGACTTTTGACTATTCGTTACTTATTCAGAGAGTTCTCCTCTGTCTATATTGATCTCCAATTTGTTACTGTTAAGTTTCAGTAAATGTGCTTAGACTTTATCTCTGCCCTAGCTTAGCATCAGTGCAGCAACAGAAAGCGTACAAGTCTAAAAAGAGCTTTAATGTACACGTGCTCCTCCAAGGGCCTTACAAGCTACCTGTTGCACATATTACTTGTTTTGCATCCTATCCTCCCCTCAGTGTCACACAAACAATTCAAAAAAGAAGAAAGCTGAATGATAACAAGCTTAAAAGAGAATAAGCACCAAATAAGATCCCAAAACCTTTCACCTAAGAAAGTAAGAATTTATCACACAAAAAATGTGCAGAATATAATTACTCTTTGTTCATGATGTGGCCTTCCTATGCCTCAGTACAAATCCACATTTCTGAATTTGCACACCTGCATTTCCCCCCCTCAACTTTATTAAGTAATTTCACTTAAGCAGATTTATTAAAAAACTCTCTTTATAGTACTTTAGGGTAATAAACTCCCTTCTCCAAAAATCAATACCAGTAACTAAAAAATGAAAAATCACCAAAAAAAAAAGAAAGCTTAATATTTTGGGGCTTTTTTAATGTGCTCAAGGAGAAAATGTTTTGTCACAACTGCCAAAAATATAACACATTATTTAAAAAAAGAAGTGAATAAGGTACTTATGTATTTTTTTTCTTCTATCAGCTGCATTCCATTATAACAAAATTAAATGCAAAATTTTGCATGCGAATAATTGAATTTTATGTAGCAATATGTTGTGCTACAGGCAATATTGTAACCATTGGTATTATTCCGATTTGCCCTTGGGTTTCTGACAGTATCTCTTTAATAGCTTATATTTTAAGCTTTTGTCTGTGTAACTCTACAGTATCATAATTCATGCATGAAATAGGAAAATTTCACCTAATTGTTTTGATTAAATCAATGTTATTAACGTTTTTATGAATATGTTGGCATTATTATGGTATATCACTTCTGTCACTCACTCATCTAGTTTTTTGATTGAATTAGATTTTCTATTTATGGAATGTTTACAATATTTTAATGATATTACAATCATTCCTCACATGGTTTGTTTATTTAAAGATCATATTATATTTTCGTTACACAAATTAACCAGTGGTTTAACTCTACCTTATAAAGCCATGTGCCCTCTTACTTGTACATTCCTAAAATGGAAGTTACTTTTCAGATGCCTAGTAGCCACTTTGTGATGTTATACATGAAGTAGTTACACAGTGGCCAGCATTTATAGTTACATTACACACAGCATATGTATGTTTCCCTACTTAATAGCAGTATACATACTACTTAACCTGTGGTGCAACTTTCATTTTTTTTAATTGATGGCCTGTCTTATTGATACTCCTGTTTAGAGTTTAGCGTATTACAAGACCAGCTAATCAAAACCCAGGTAATATACTCAGTAATGCATATTTAAAAAAATATTCGAGGGATAAAATCCAAGAAATGATAAGATCAACTCAGAAATTCCAGATTTCACAAACTGGTTGTATGACTCCCAATATTCAGGCACATCCCTCCTTCTGTTCATCTCCCCTTGTCCTACTAAGCACTCATAGCAACCACTAGAGAGAGAGAGAAAGCACTGGGCAGTGGTTCCTCCTGGAGTACACTGGCTTTTTCCAATGATCACACAATAATTAATAACACTTATCTTTGCAATGGTACACACTAGTTTCTGGGTATTTTGTAAGCAGTAAATGGACACTATATATTAATAAAATGTCATCCTCAGTGATAGCTACAGTGGATACAATCATTTTCTCAGTTTTAGCACATGCAGAATGCTGCCTTGTCTTACACATCTGTGTATAAAAGAATTAAACAAACAGACATATGGTGCAAGAAACAAATACTAGTTAAATATCTCTGCAAGCATACACTAAGTCTCGAAAAACATCTAGTATAAAATACATACTCATGTCAGACATAGTAGCATTGTAGTTTGGGTTAAAAAAAAAATACAAACATCTTTCAAGTCCAGCCATTCCAGAACCATAACCAGTTCATATATTGTAAGTGAAGGAGTAGGGAGATGATCATAGCTTTTTACACCTTCCTCATCCCAGAATAGGAGTGTAAATGGACTGACACATCTGACTATGTGAAAGATTACATTTATTAATCCATCCATAAAAACAAACAAGCACCAAAATAAACACCTCAGTGAAAACAAAATAGATTCAGTTTTATTTCAACCCTAAAGCATTTTAGCGACATACCATAAGTTTTGGGCTTGAGGGGGGGATACATCAAAATAGCATCAGCATAAAAAATAAAATTGCCTAGGAAACTCAAGTCCATGGGTAGAGATCTTTTTCAGCATAAGCTTTTCAGTTACACCTTGGTATAAACTTTGACAGCTCTAGACTAGCTGTCAGATCAAATGTATCAACAGTGTAATTTTCAACCAAGTGGATGAAAAGATAAAAACAACTTAACTTAAATGTCAGTTACAAAAGATCAAAGACTTTTTTTTTTTTTACAATTAGCCATTTTTGAAAGTGCTAGCAGAAAATGAACTATTGTGTAGCTTTTTATAATATAAAAAGACCAGTTAAGTCAACAACTGCAGTGAATTCAGTCTTAGATGCAGCAATTGAGCACAATCAGTTAAAATTTCCTAGTAAATAGAATAGCAGATGCCAATTAGTAGGAATGGAAGAGCTTTCATGAACATGAGCTACAAAATTCTTTAAACTGAGGGACTTAAAGCTCTCTAACTATTTCATTATAATTCCAGGGCTCTGAAACTTTCAGCTGTCCATCTGGTAAAAGGAACGATCACCTTACACAAAACTTTCATTATGGTGTAAGTGGTACAGCACTGGAACATCCAATCACTCAGGGCGATGACTCTGAACCCTAATTAGAATGTTCTAGAATGTACTAGAACCTTACATGTAACTTTCATAGCATGCATGTATGTATATTTTTAATAAAGCGCCACTAGGTTATGCAGTGCCATACAATTGAACAATAAAATTATAATATAGACGTGGGAAAGTGCATAACAAAGTACAGATGAAATAAGTTACAAGCATATAACCAAGAATATACATCACTCTAAGTGCTAGACTATGATTGAAATAAGTGGATAGCGGTCCCTGCCCTGTAGAGCTTACAATCTAAATAAATCCCTTAAATGTAGAAATGTCTAGTTCTAACATCAGAATTAACTGTTTATAACTTAAAACAGCAATCTCCCCACTTTTCTGTATTAAATCTTCATTTTAAAACACATTGATACTTCATCTTTTTAAAGGGTACTTCTCTTAACTGACCCTTCACCCTTTCAACTGCCACTAAATACTTCACAGAGGATCAAGGGACTGTTAGCTAAGACTGATTCAATCTGCCATTGCAGATGTCATGGGACAAACACTGAAAATGACTGAATATTTAACCGCTACAGTTGCCCTTACTGATTTAAGAACCAATTTGCATCATAGTATTTGTAGGCTTTTGGCATTGCATATTCTGGAATATGGCGAGGAATAATTTTCAGTGTAAGGAATTAACTGAACCTTCTATCTACAACTGATACTTTCCTTTAACAAAGTACTTTAATTTACATGACATCGTTACACAGTAAGGCAGAAAAAGCCCACTGAGCTCAACCTATAAAATAAATAACTAAGATAACAAAATTTAAATCACCCTTGTAGATTTAAAATAAGGCAAAAAACATTGAAATCTTGGGTGAATTTTGCTTTAACATGGAAATAAGAAATTCTTCCTGACCTCTAGGGTGATATTTATTAAACTCGGAAAGACCACTCTGGCTCTTTTCGAGTTTACCAGGAGAAATCTTGCATTGTTCTCACGAGATTTCTCGAGATCGAGTTTTTCAATCTTGATTTTTTTGGATTTTTTTTGATGGAAAGGTAACCATACTTTACATTAGTAGCATGGCTACCTTTCCATTGAAAATTTTGGAAAATGTCCAAAGAAATCTCGTGAGAACAAGGCGAGATTTCTCCTGGTAAACTTGGAAAGGCCCCAAGCGGTCTTTCCGAGTTTAATACATTTTGCCCCTAGTGTCAGACTCTATAAACATTTTACTATTAAATATTCTTATTGGATTAAGTAGACCCTAATGTCATTTTTTTTTAAGTTACTAAGCAAACCTACTGATTATTTTAGAACATGGAGAACTATTTCACCATTTCATAACCCTAACAGTAAAGAATCCTTTTGCAGCTGGAGATTAAATCTTTCTTTTTTTCCCCCAGCCTCAGAGGGGGCCAATGTATATTTTGTGTTGTTTTGAAAGTGAACCTTTTATACCACTAATTATTATAAGATTATTTTGCATATTTAAGGTTATCGTGCCCTTGACTAATCTTTTTTTTTTTCTCAAGGCTTTCTCCGTTAGGTTTCTTTTCATATTTGTGGTCTTCCATTCCCCTTATTATTTGTGTTGTGATTCTCTGGACTTTTTCCAGCTCCAGAACATCCTTTATGATAAATGGTACCTAGAATTGTTCTGTATATTGGTGAGTCCTCACTAGTGAATTGCACAGTGGCAAATCCATAAACGTATTTAATAAACCATTTCATGGTATTTCGTTTCCAAAAGGATATGTATTTGAAGCACACAAGTCTTATTTAGTTCCAGATATAGGCACCCACCTGTAAAATAAAACCTGTTGGGTGGCATTGTAGCTCTCTTGCATTACAGAGTGGGCAAACATATTTCCCCTTGCTACCTATAAAACTGGCCTGAGTCTGAACATTACATGATTTATTTAGGCTAAACTGATTTATTCCAAAATAAAAAGAGAATCAGTTAGAATCACCTAGATTTCCTTATTATCAGAAGCAGAGGTGGGTAGTAACTAGTTACTTTTACTCAGTTACATTTACTCAAGTAGTTTT
>WMED01026562.1:0-10787 GCA_019650415.1 Pipa parva | reverse complement strand
AAAAAGGGATGATGGTGGACACTGGAATTAGGGATACACACCGCGGAAAAAGCT
This sequence comes from Pipa parva, assembly GCA_019650415.1. Taxonomy (NCBI): domain Eukaryota; kingdom Metazoa; phylum Chordata; class Amphibia; order Anura; family Pipidae; genus Pipa; species Pipa parva. The sequence goes on along the minus strand of WMED01026562.1, from coordinate 10,733 downwards.
TCAGGCAAAATGCATTTGGTGTACATCTCCATAAGTGGGAACCAGGCAGCTGATCTGATCCACAGACTGTGCACCATTGTCTTTTCCAGACTGTATTACTACATCATACAACTTCCTCCCCATTGGTAATTATGCATTCTCATTTATGTATGCAATGGTTTGGACATTAGAGTGGTTGGAGGCGGAGGTCACTGTCTGGATTTTCACTGTATTATTGTTATATCTGCTATATTCATTTTACTAGGCTGTAAGCTCATATTAATGCTGATAGACCTTAGGTCATAGCAGTACTTGTAATAATATTTGGTTCCCACTTTCATGTCATCACAGAGTCTCATTGGAGACTTTTTAAATGTTTTTATTGTTTCACTTCCATGTGTCCTTCACCCACTATTTGCATTAATGTTTCTGTGAGTTTTTTGCTAATAAATATTGGTTTTATCTACAACCTTAAATTTGTTTTTTCAAAATCTTGTTATATCATATAGTGTGCGCTCCAATTGGGTAATTCTTGGTTCTCTTGCTATATCTATACACTTTAATTTCCCTTGAGCTGCACCTATACTATTACTTATTTTACACTTTTTTGTGCTCACTGCCTTCCTTCTTTCCTTGATCTAACCCTTCTTTCCGAAGTCACGCGGAGTGGGGAGAACTCCAGTGAATTGCAGTGATGTCAGACTCATCATATCCCACTAACTATATACTGTAAAAGTGAAATATACTTATTTTTCCATGTCACCTTGTGCCTAGTTCATGTTTAGTTGTAGACTAATTTAGTTGCAGTAGCCATTGTTACTTTTGAATGTATAGTTGCCTTATGCAACATTGGACCCCTGCCATCAAACCCCTCAATTCATCACTCTTTTGTGGCAAAGGCAAACAGGTGAATTTGTAGCAGTACACACTGCAGAATCCGCTCCTTCGACAGACTCCGTCACATGCTGAATAGCCGAATTACCTGTGCACTCGCACGCAAATTGATGGGAATTGACTCCATAAGTCCGTGACTGGAGTAAGCGTCAGAATTGGTAGCGAATTTGTCACATCGCAGAGATTGTTGAATAAGTGAAGTTGGAGAAGTAGCGAATAGATGTGAATACAGGCATATACACGACTGTTTGGACTTTGATGAATAACCCCCTCATGAGTCTGTTCCGTTAAACCTTTCAAAGAAATATTCTGACAAATATAATGGACTTACAAAAAAAAAAAAAAAAATCAGAAAGCTCTTGAACTAGTCTTCCCTCTCCCACAAGTTGTACGGTCTTCTTTTCTGGAGGCCACTGGAAATGAAATCAAGACCAGACCAAGACGAGGCCCAGTAGTGACTAAGCAGCTCCACTGGGGTTGACAGTGGGTCTGATCATGTGACTCATACCAAGTGTGTTCTTGAAGCAAATCAGCAGGCTGAAAGTAGAAACTGTCAGGTGCTGGGGTACTTGAAACTTGACCTTTAAAAGTATAAAACAGAAAAGTGCTGGAACTATAACTTGAGTTGCGGGGAAACACACATTGGGAACCACAGGACTGGATGCCACTGAAGGAACTGGAGCACCCAGTGACCGTTACACCTCTAGAGGAACTGAGGCGTACTGAAACAGGAACAACATAACAAGTGCAGTAAAAGTACAAAACAGAAGGAAATAGATTCTCCTTACCACAGTGGGGTTGGCACAGGATAACTCTGAGTCTAAGGAGGGCCAGGTCCTCATCTTTAAACCCACACAAGGAGGTACTGGGCTTTGCTGCGGGCACCTCCCAGGTCGCAGTCTTTGGGTTAAACTCCTACTAGTGGCAGCTGGCTGAAACATTGGAGGAACACTGGAACTGCTGAACTATAATACACAGGATCTTGAAGAGCGTGGTGTACCTTTAAGAGCAAAGTAGCAATCCGAAACACTGAAGCTGTCAGGAAAGCAGTAGAAAGATGACTCAAAGAAACTGCAACAAACTTGGCCAAAGAGCTGACACTCAGTGGACACCAGGAGAAGCTGAAGCTGAAACAGTACTTCTGAGAAGGTACAAGCAGTTCATAAACAGAGAAAAAGCAGCACAGCAGCATAAACTAAATGTAAGTGACAAAAATGCTAGAGCACTAACAGCGCTCAGGCCCTTTTAAATCTGGCGCCACTGACGTCAAGTGCGATGTCAGCGGCTCTGGATTGGATGACAATGCGGAAGCGCTAGGGAGAGCACTACTTCCAGCGCTATCCAGCAGACAGAAGCTGGCTGTTCACGAGCAGCGCAGCAGCTACAAGCAATGCTCGTGACAAAAACTCTGAGTCCCTACTAGTATCTATCAGGAGGAGCTTCCACCTAAGTAATGTAGAACCTGGAACAGAAGCCTGGAACTCCCCTCATTTATGAAAATTATATTCAGAGACAGCGGTGACCCAAACATTGGTCTTGCTAAGAACCTTGGTCCATTCTTGCACTTCGATTGATGGACAAATTAGCTAATATCTTCCTATATGGTTGGGACTGACTGACCTGGACAACCTGGACCTGGTCACCAAACAGCGCAGTCAGTTGGACAGTATCAGCACTGCCATCAACCCCCTATTTTGACACTTTAATCTGGTGAAGTAAAACTGGTTAATGTGACACAATACATCTTTGCAAATTTGCTGCTTTAAGAGACTCCAATGCTTTATGAATAGGTGAGATAGCTGTGCACCCATATTCCATAAGTCCGCACCACATCACAGACTTTGCAGAATACCCAAATATAGTGAAGTGGTGAATGAATGCGAGTGTGGACGTTTACATGACTGTATGGACTTTCATGTATAAGCCCCTACACATCTTGGCATTGCTGTGATAATACTACAGTAGAATTACAAGGACTGTACAATGTGTGCTCTATTCTGTGAGAAATAATCCCTTCCATGTTTAGATATCTGTAGAAAACAAACCAAATTTCAAAAGCTTCTCCTTACCAAACATATGTACAAACTCCCGTGGGAATGAAATAAAAAGCAAGATTCTGTCCAGCACAATACTGCCTATTAGCATTCTCCAGCTCACATTGTGGCCTATTGATATTCACCCAGTGTAACATTTGTATAAAGTGACTTTCATGGTGCATTATCTAGAGAGCATGCTAATGTTCTGCAGAGGGAAGCAAGGTCTTAAAGTATCAATACTGGCTCTTGTCAGGGAGTAATTAAAGGTCATTCGCAACTCTCTGGGGATGGAATTAAAGGCAATGCTGTAAGGTCACCCCAAACACCCTCAAAAGATTTTCTGAACCTTTTTTTTTAAGTTCCTGTTTTTACCCAAGAAGATATGTTTCTAATTACAAGACCCAATTTCCATGTCAAATCCCAGGGGCTGATTGTCTAAAGTGTGAATGTGCCTGCTGAATTAACTTTGCTTCAATTAGTGACCCTACGCTGGGGAAGTTGCAAATTCACTTCTCCTTAATGACTAAATGCTGATAGACGAATGACCTAAGTCCACTACTATTGGAAGAGTCCGAATTGGTAGTGTATTCGCCACATCACAGAGAAGGAGGAAAATATTGAATACATGGAACAAACTACTAGCAGAGGAAGTAGGGACTAAAACAGTGACAGAATTCACACATCCATGGAATAGATAAATGGCAAAAGTCATTCCATTGGGAAGAATTAATAAACCAATTATTATTATTATTATTTATTTTGTAATTTAGAGGGGGTTACTTATTAAAGGACATAGCGACTTGTCGTGTGTTTGCCTCACTATGATCAGGAAGACACAAATTCACTTCTTACTATTCATGAAGTAGCTGATAGACTTGTCGAAAAAGTGGACAGCATCGGATATGTAGTGCGGCGTAATCAGTTGGACAATAGTGGAAAGTGCGAAGTGAGGCAAATGAAGGGTAGTAATGTCACCCTTACAATGTCCCATTGATTGTGTTAATAATACATTCCTTTCTATGTCCCCTTGTCTCTTGTCCATGTTGTCAGTTGGTCGCAGGATTTATTGTCACTTTTGATTAAACAGTCGCCTTATGCAACACTGGAACCTTGCCATCAACCCCCCAATTCATTACTCTGAAGTTGCAAAGTCAAATGGGTGAATTTGGAGCAGTACGCCTTGTGCTATTCGCTCCTTCGTCAGTCTCCATTGCTTACTGAATAGCCAAATTACCTGTGGACGCGCACGCAAAGTGATGTGAAGAGCTCCATAAGTTCTTGATCATTGTAAGCATTTGAACTGGTAGCGAATTCATTACATCACAAAATTTGTTAAATAAGCAGAATTGGAGAAGTCGCAAAAGGTTATAATTTGGTCCTTTACGTGACTGTTCGCCCTTTAATAATAAGCCCCAGATTCTATTTTTCTATACAAGGGCCACATCTGATAATCTAATGTTTCTTGCTTCAGCTAGATGGCCCTGATTAGGTGTATAACAACTGTATTGTAGAAGTCAGGTAACATTTCTCCTATTGTTTTTACAGTGCCTCTTTAAATGACCTTGTTACATATTTTAGCTGTGATGTCCACCAGTATGTAGATGATACTGGACTGTGTTTAGACACTGACCTGCAGCTCTGACAGTCTCTCTGAAACAGATGCCTGCAAAGGACTATCAGTGTGTTAAATTAAATGGATCTTTGCCAGATCCCTTTACTTTCCTCAATAAACAAACATTGTAATCCAGCTCTTGTTAGCAGAGAACTGTAATAAAATTAACTCCCTATGAGCTGATAGAACACATATAAGTGAATGAAGGAATGGAAAAGTCCCTCTTGCATTTATATAATAGGGTTTATATACTGTATATATCAAAGAGCATTTATAGGGCTTGTATATATCAAAGAGTAAAATACTTTGTATAAACCTAGGGTGAGGGCCCTGCTTACAAACTGGAGATTCTGGATATAAAATTGCACATTAACTCTACATGGGTCAATGACTGGTCACCAGCAGTTTCAGTGCAGTTGGTTTAGCATGACACTACATCAACATCAGCAGAACAGTTACATTTCATTTACTTGATACAAACAGTCTTCCTGATGTCATAGTTGACACATTTCTACCCCTAATATTCAAGTGGGTCCCATGCAATATACCATTTTGTGCAGGGTCTACAGTTTCTCAAATCCCCAAGCAATCAGTCTTCTTTTTTTTTCTTAAGAAATGTGCCTATTTTACATCATCAAGGTGGAGATCCCAAAGAGAAAGTCCTCCTATGGGGAACGTCAGACATGCTTTGGAGAGATCCTAAGTTAATTGAATTTAGCTGGCTGGGAGTAGGCTTTTTAACCAGTTTCATAAGTTGCAGTAATCAGCTTTGAACACAAGGAATGAACTTGTTACGTAACTGAAAGTGGATCATGGTCATGTTCAGAGGCAGTGTCTAATAAGTCCCTGATCTTTACCCTCAACCGACACAACAAAGTAGGACTTTCTCTTGAAGGACATTTTAATAATAAGTGGAGACTGCTCACACAGGCAAAGATTCAGGGCCTTATTGACTTAAAGCCAAATAATCACATAAAACACAGAATTAGCATCCTTCTGCCAATTCCCCATGCTCTTATGGAGCAATTTGTATCATTTTGTATACGTCGGCACAGGTACCTCTACTATTGACTAAGCGGAGGAGTGTGCCAAAGAAGCTAATGTGACTAGGTGTACTGCTCTGAATTCACCTGTTTGACTTTACCACATCAGAGTGGTGAATTGTGGGGTTGATGCCAGGGCTCCGCATTCTACTTCTATTGGACTGACTACGCCACACAATGCATCTGACAAGTCTATTCACCTCTTAGGGGCTAATTCACCATTGTGCGTAGTGAGCTGCGACGCCTTCGGCTCACTTCATTAAAGGAATTTCAGTCTCGGCGAGAACATTCGAGTCTCCTCACCGAGACTGAAATTCCTTTAATGCACTCGCTGATGTCCGCCTGCATATCACCATGTGCGAAGTGAGCCAAAGGCTTCGCAGCTCACTACGCACAATGGTGAATTAGCCCCTTAGTCAATAATGAGACATGAATTTGCAATGGGACTCAAATTGTTACGAAGTGAATTCATCCTGTAGTCAATCAGGCCCTCAATATGTAATGGTAAAACAAACAAGATGGCAGATGAACCTGAATTTAAATCCCCCACAGCAGGTGAGCTTCTGGAAGGTACCGTTGCTAGCCAATAAGCTTCACATTTTGCTTACCTGAGCCACAAATATTTATAAAAATCTATTCTCTTTTTTTTTTACCAAGATAAAATATCACTGAACAGCCTTATTGTATGTGCCCAATTTTTTAAAAGCTAATTAGTTAAATATCCTACTTTCTAGACACAATATAGAATTTTTGGAAGCACAGACTGAGAGGGGTTATTCACTAAGGTGCGAATTCAATTGTCGAATTCTCAAACAGCAGATTCCCATAACAAATCCATGACTGCGACAATTCTTCCATTGTAAAGGAGCAACTGTGACAATTTTCAAAGTTGCAAGTGTGACAATTTTCCATCGCAAAGTTGTGACTGTGACAATATTCTCATTATAAAGACGTGACTGCACAGTAGAAGTCTATTGCGACTGTCTTTAGCTGGCGAATTCACACCTATATACGCAACAATTTGGACATAAGTGAATAACCCCCTGAATATATAATAACTACCGTATAAATCCCATTGAGGCATTTTTATTATTTTTTCTTAATATTGAGTTTGAAAGGTGATAGCAAGACAATGAACTGATCCGAACAGGGGTTTGGCAGGTGTGGAGCAGAGTCTATAAATTTCTCTGCAGCAGGGCAGGACTAGATGAAATCAAGAATGGGCATGCAATGGACAATGTCATATAACCCTGGGTACACAGAATTGGATCATTACCCTATCTGGAAATCAGATCTGAATAACCATTTTAACAATCTAGAACTGGTTGAGTGCCGCAGAACCCTGGACTATGCAAAATGGTCCCCCTTTTCTCTACATACAAGATAGATGCACAGTGTATGCAAGTCACGTAGATGCAAATGTCGAAAGGTCTAACAATAAATGCAACCTGATGTATTGGACTCCAAAAAATATATTCCAAATTTGCTCAGGGGAACTCTGTAAATGAAATGTAAATGTTTTTCTTTTCCATTCATTACATCCAATCCATTTTGTGATGTTAACTCGACCGGGGCAATCTCACTCTTGAGACCCCTTTCATCCACAATCAACAAGCATTTCTTAATTGCATTTGTACTCAAAACAAAAGTTCAAAGGTCTACTGGCTGTTTTATACCAAAGATAAAAATCGATATACATATTTAGCCCCCAGGCAAGACCTTTAATAAATAACCCTTAATCGAATATGCTGCCGTTGAACTTTGCACTTTCTAATATTCATCAGCAATTATTTAATTGAGCATGCCACATTTTAATTAATTGCAAGTAATAGTCAGTGGTTTTGAAAGCCTTGATTTTCTAGTGTAAATTTCCCCGAATGTACAAAAAATGTTGAGGGGCGGGGCAAAATTGGTTGACAAGAAAGTCAAGCTACAACTGTCAAATGAATCTTAATCTGACTACAGATCAATAAGTTATCATGTCCCACTGTGTGGGACATTATTGGATCATCTTTCCAACTGGATTGTAAGGAAGCTCTGTCTAAAATCTGGAGGGTTATTGGCTAAAGTGTGAATATGCCTGTCAAATTCACTCAATGCAAATTTGTGGTGCCATGCTGGAGAAGTTGCAAATTCACTTCTCTTAATTGACTTAACGGTAAATAGACTTGGCGAACAAGCGAACGATAAGGGACGCTGGCTGGTGTTTAGTGCGGCATAGTCAGTCGAATAGTAGCAGAAAGTGATGTGAATTCGACCAGGAAAGTGCAATTACGTCATCTCCGCCATATCCTGCTAACTGTGTATAAGTTAATATTACATGTATTTTTATGTCTGCCTTGTCCTTAGGTTATGTTGTCACTTGGTCACAGACTTTATTGCTATTTTTGAATGAATAGTCGCCTTACGCATCACTGGAGCCCTGTCATCAACCCCTTAATTCACCTCTCTGATCTGGTGAAGTCAAATGGGTGAACTCAGAGCAGCACACCTATCCTAAATCACCACTTTAACAGACTCCGCTGCTTGATCAATAGGGAAATAACCTGTGCACGCGCACGCAAAGTGATACAAAGAGCTTTGTAACTCCATTACCATTGGAAGCAGCGAAATTGGTCACATATTTGCCACGTTGCAGAGTTTTCTCAATACCCGAATACCGGGAAGTGGGGAATGGATGCAAATTGAGAGCTCTACGCAACTATTTGGTCTTTGGCCAATAACCCCCTTGGAGTTTTCATATTAAGGTGCTTATTCATGAAAGACTGGATAACTGCGTAAAGGTGTGAATTCACATTTATTTGCCACTTCCCCATATTTGGGTATTCATCAAGCTCTGCGATGTGTTAAAAACCAATTCAACAGCTTATGACAGTCATAGACTTATGGGGCACGTGCACCTGCACAGGTAATTCCCCTATTCATCAAGTGTCAAAGCCTGTCACAGTAGCGAATTCTAAAAAGGATATTGTCCAATCAAAGTGGCGAATTAGGGGGCGGATGGCAGAGCTCCTACACTCTGTAAACCTACGCCACACTGCGCAAGAGATGGCTAGTGACATGTTCTCATCTTCACTATGGGAATCCTCTGTTTAGGGAATAAGTTACAGAGAGTCAGAGCCTTATCGACTAAAGGCCAAATAGTCACATAAAGCTCTGCATTCGCATTTAGATCGTTTAGATCACCACTTGCCCACGTTCCCTTATTGACCAATTTATGGGATGTGGCTAATACTATGATAGTTGGGATCTTACAGAGCACTTTGCGTGCGCTTGCACAGGTACTTCTACTATTCACCAAGCGGTGGAGTCTGTTGACAAGACATATTTATCAAACAGTAAAAACACACTTCGGGCCTTATTGAGTATAGGATGAATTCACCTCGCTACAATTTGAGTCATTGTCATTTTTTTGCCCATTTTGTGATTTTTACACTTTAATATTAGTCATATTAAAGTCATTGTCCCCCCCCCCACCATGCATTGTTTACCTTCAATGAGCTGACATTTAATAATATGACCAGTACCAGATTTTTTGTGTTACTTCTCAGTTAAATGACCGTTAATGTTAGAATAATGTAAATGCTCCAGTAAATGAATACCGCATGCAATAGACCTTTATCTGAACTTCCAAGAAATATTGACAACGTAAGCATTCATTTACTTTCACTGTATCGGGTTTTTGAACAAATAAGTATTATTTAAAGTTAAACTAAAAAGAATGGCACTGCATGGGTATCTGTTTATGCAGTGAGAAATGAAATAAACAGAACACGTGACAAAACAAATCTGGAATGTATTCAGTTTAGCCAATCTGATGAACCTTTTCCCTTTTTTGGTGTAATTGTCCCTTTAAGGAGAAGTAATTAGAGATCTGTAATCATTGCTAGAACATACTTTCCCTTTGAGTTAAGGTTTGGGCCTTTGTGATTGGTTGAGCAGAAACTACGCTGACCACAGCCATGAAATATCTCTCTGATTCTCATCTTGTTTATATATTTGCCAGATGTTCCTATGGACCATTGTGGTTTATTCTCTCAATAATCTTTCTAAATTTAATATGTGCCTCTTAGTCATCCTGGTAGCTATATAATTACTTCTTATTAAACCATTACAGAACCTCTCTAAGCCGTTCACTCACATTTATTAAGATAGCAGAAATCCTGAATTTAATTTAAGTTGCACATGCAGAATTTCATATGTTGAAAGTGCAGGGTATTTCCCATGCAAGAAGTGTTCAATTATTTCGTTAAACATGGGAATTACTGGCTACTGTATTTGTTTCACAGTGCCAATAAAACAGGAGGTATGCCATATATATATATAGACACACATATAAACATGTATGTAACCAGGTTGCAATCAAAGTAAAAAAACACTCAATGCCTCATTGATTAAAGTCCAAATAGTTGTGTAAAGCTCTAAATTCATGTGTGTGTGTGTGGCCCTTTCTCTAATTCATAGGACTATTGATGAGACACTAAAGCATGTAAAATGGTTTCTATTTAATAGCCACCCAGTATTAAGTACAAGTGTTAAAAAGACAGTTTTAGGTTTACTGGTCTTTCAGAATAATCATAGCAATAGAAGAAGCACTTGGAGCAGAGGCTCTTAGTTAATCTTAACCCCTCCCCCCTTAGCCAAGGATTTAGTTCACTAACTGAGCATGCTCTGCCCTCCTGAAACTAATTAATATTCACTTTCAGTTGCAAGGCAGCTCTGAGAAACTGAAAAACTAGAGAAAAAAAACCTAAAACAGCTCAGAATCAAAAGCTAATTCGTAAGCTCCCACCAGAAGGATGCATCGGGATTTATCTTGGCTTCCAGATATGCCCCTCTGTCCTGCCTCAGCGCATCGGGACAACATGATTATCTCCATGTGTCACATAACCACAACATCCTTATGTCATGTGATGCCCCCCTGACAGCCTCTGCTACAAGTGCTTGTTTTTCTTTAGTTACTATGACTATTCTGCAAAATAAGTAAACATGAGTTTTAACACAATTTTCTAACACCATCTTACTTGCATATTCATTCTTCCACACATCTTCCAGGCACATGCCCAATTCTGATTAACATTGCAGGATGTGTGTGTGTGTGTGTGTGTGTATATATATATTGTAGGGATTCACTCACTTGCTGCTGCAAATCTTTCCCAATAAACGGGT
>WMED01026560.1:0-10787 GCA_019650415.1 Pipa parva | reverse complement strand
AGTCCTTTAACTCCTAATTGTGTAGCTCTGGTATTACTGAATTATAATTACTTTGCTAGGATAATGTGTCATAATGTCTTTTTGCCTGTTTTTATGGCTTTGTAACTCACTTCTAATCTAAACTGACTGCTAGTTCAATTAAAAGAAAAAAAAAAATTCTCACCAAGTATTTCAATACATATATTTTTTTTTTTATCCAAAAAGGTTTGTTAAAAAAAAACTATTCCAAACACAACTTGAAAAATTATGTCAGCTATTATTATAAAATTAATTTTGTCAGTAGTTCATCTTTTCCATAGATTGCCATAGAACAGAGCTGCCAAGTTTATACCTTCAAACTAGCTCTGTGCCAAGTACAGATATTATTCAGAATTGCAAACATGCACACAAGACTGGAGGATGCACATATGTTTCTCACAAGAATCTGAGACATTTTAAAAGCAAAGTTTTAGTAACAAGAGTTTATTGTAATGAATAAATACGAAGGGAATGCAACTGGTATACATAAATATATCTTACAATAATTTGTTGTGCTGTACAAAGAGAGGGGCTACCTGTTTTCAGCCATGACACCTGGGAGAATCCCTACTCGTTCACTTCCTCTCTGATATGCATTGCATTAGTCTGAGCTGTCCATTTATAGTTTTTTTATTGCACTGAAATTCCCTGCTTCTTCTTGTGCAAAAGATAAGTCAACTCTTTGCCACTACTGCTTGTTTCAGCTTTTTGTTCACATCCATACTTTGTTAACTTTAATTTCCTGACAACTGGTAATGATACAGTCGTTAAATCCTTTAAAAAAGGCTCAGTATAGGGAAGGCAAATTATGTTTTATTTCCATCATCCCTCTCCAGTTTTTCCTTTGTTCCTAAAGAACAATAAAATAATCCCCCCCCCCCCCCCCCCCCCCCCAAGATGTTTGTAGGGTCTCCCCATATAACACATTAACTTTCAGTTTTGACATAGGTCAAATATTCTTGTTTCATTAAAATTTCTTGAATCTTGTGTTAGACAGCCTAACTCTTGAAAGTCTTTACAGTGAAACAACTGAAGGAATGTCCAGTGGCTTGTGGTCTCATGCAATCCTTGTAATAGTTTTGGCAAATTTTCCCTTAGAATGGTTAGAATTTCATTGGTTTAGTTTAAAACATTTGCCTGGGAACTGGAACGTGCCATATCAGTAGAAACAAAGTAAGTGCACAGCTGCCCTTTGCCTTTAACCTTGATAACTCCTCTTCGTTCACATGTATATCCCAGCTTCTCTAGAACTTTGGTTGTTTCTTCGGTAACCTGAAAGAGAGAAATATGCTGGATGATCTATTGAACTTCAGAATAAAAATTTACAATTAATACTTTAGACCTTTTTATATTGGTTGGTGGAGGGGTAGGATTACACAAGATATGATTCAGTTAGCAATAAATTGCTAAAAGCAGCTAAATAATAGCATATGGCTCATGATAAAAACTCCTAATATTTATGAACAGGATTTGATCCTAAATTACAATTTATTTAATTTCGCAACAATTGTATTAAAAAAAAAAAAAAAAAAAAGAGAAAAATAATTCCAAATGGTGTATTATCTTTCAAATGAAATATAAATATAAAACAAGCCCTGTATTGGGAGTGTATGTAGCTTTAAAACACCATAAAATCATGTCATGTGCTGACAAACATCCAGATAATGAGAGGAAAAATCAGGAAACAATGTGGAGATGATTACAACATTCACTGCCTTCAGGGTAGGCACTCACCAACAGTTGCACCAAAGATGGCTTCCAAAGTTTTTATAGTTCAGGAGAGGATACTTAACCATATGCCAACAGTGGCACAAAAGATTGCTTCTAGTATAAACTGAATTTCTTCCAGTTTATTAGTGTATTTCATAACCATATGCAATTAGAGAGGTAAACACAGATGTTTTAATGGCATGCAGGATTAACATAAGCTGGCTAAAGTCCTTGTGTCCCAAGTATATCCACCTCCGTTCAGTCCCTACACATATCAGGCAATGCACCTAACTTTCCCAGTAAGGATGACATGCAAACCTATTTTTTTTAATGAATCCAAAACAACCTATTACAAATATGTGTTTACCAATTTCACTGCATATGGTTATGATACAGTTAGAGTTGTTAATAAGTGGACTGTACCATCCTTTGTCGCACTACATATTGAACTTTTAATTTTTTAATGTGGGCTTTATTTTTGGATGATATTTTATTTTTGGTGCTACCTAGTGTATAAGATGTGTATATTATAATTTAAAACACTTTGTTTCATGTTCTGGAGGGCCCCAGAACAAAGATGACATAATGATGCTGGAAATATCTCACAAACACAGGCCTACAACAAGTTTATAGGACAGTAAGCTCACTTTCAGAACCAGTATAAATAGCAGATGTCTAACTGTAGGAGTGTGCTACATTAGGTAGTCTACCCATTAAAGGGGTGGTTCCCATAGAATTCATTTTTTTGTATGTTATAGATAGCAGTATTCTGCGACAGTTTGTATTTGGTCATTTTTTAAAATTTTTTTTGCAGTTTTTGAATTATTTCAATTTTTGTTTTTATTTTGATTGTTAACACTTAAATGATTTTCTGGTTTCTAGGGTTCATTAATCAAGGGACCAGCTACTGAGTTAATTATAGACTGGAGAAGCAAAAGGGCTTAAACAATAATATATTGTAATTCGACAACAATATACCTTTATTTGTTGTTGGTCGGTCAGTGACTAAAAAGCTGAACCAAAATGATAACACAAACAATATCAAAAATTCCAAAAAAATAGACATGCCAACTGTCTTAAAATACCAGTGTCTATAACATATGAAAGGTTAATTTCAAGGTGGACATTTCCTTCAAGTTTAATTATAATTAAATATGTACTGCATAGGAAACTACCTAAAACAGCAACTTAATGAGGAGGTGTTGCAGGTGGTATGCAGTGATGGTAAAATGCCTAGCAGCAAACTCCCTAAAGCATCAGCGCCTTTAAAACAGAAGCAAAAGTAGAGTAAATGAGAACTATAGTCAGATTACATCTTTACATATGCAGTACTATACCTTAGCGAGAAGCGGTTCTCCCCAGTAGATGTTTCATCTGAAGCAGGGTGATTTATTAGGCAGCATTTCAAAACTCCTGCACCAGGAAATGTGTGATATAACTGCTAAACACGAGAAGAAAAAGCAGCCTGACTGCTATTGGTTAAGCAGTGTGCTAACCTTTTGACGTCATCAGCCATGCTTTTTTACATTTCTGGAATACAGGAGATTAGAGACTTGGGCTCAGGAAAGCTAACTTTGCACAGGCGTTAAGTAGTAAGTAGGGTAAAAAGGTCTGTGGGAGGTTACCTTTTTATGGAAAACTGGCCGGTACACGTCACACACACTTCCTGGTGTGGGAGTTTTCCAGTGCTGTTTCATCTGAAGCAGGATGATTTATTATACATCTACTGGGGAGAAACGCTTCTCACTAAGGTATAGTACTGCATATATAAAGATGTAATCTGACTATAGTTTACCTTTAAACCTTGTACAGAATAAACTCAGGAATTATTTCTGTTGTACATGCAGACTCCTTAAGAAGAACACAATTTACAATCTGCAGAACTGGGCCAGTGCTTCATGAGCCAAATTAACTTTGAGAACTAAAGTACTTTTAAAAAAAGTGGGATGAGGTTTCTATATCCCCAATTTTTATTGCACATTAGTTCTCCTTTAATAGAAGCAAAATATCCAGCCATAGATTGTTGTGCCATAGAGCAGCAAAGACTGAACAGTTGAAACATATCTCACCCAATCTGTTGCAAAGATATATTTACCGAAAATATAAAGTAACTAATATTTAGGAAAGCAGTTTTTTGTGGATTTGAGTTATTGTATCTATTAGTAGTGGAATCATGCCTTACAGGATGAATGAATGTGGGAACAGCATGGGTGTAAGATTTTATTAAGGAACATACAGTAATTATCCTGGTCATAGTGGCAAATTGGCCGAGATTTGTATCCAGACTTTGTGCTGTGTGTTCCCATTATTATTTTCCCTAGTTGTTAGAGAGCTGGGGGTAATTGGGATGAAGAGCTTGATTTCACTTCAACAAAAGGAGGAAAACTTAAACTCTGTGTATTTTAACTACTCAGCTTCAGTGTACTGCCCTACAAACATTAGCATTTGTGATTCAGTGAAAGTAATAGGATCTCAATAAATACCAAACTCAATTAAAAAAAAACAAAAAAAAAACAAAACAAAACAAAAACACAAAAAAGGTTTATTTCCCCAAACATGCCAGTATATTACTTTGTAACAGAGATTTATCCAGCAGAACGCAGCAATAACAGTGATAAAGATTGCCATCAAGCAGTTACCTGTATTTTACCCAACACTCCAGTGCTGTCCATCCGACTAGCCACATTTACTGTGTTGCCCCATATGTCATACTGTGGTTTTTGGGCACCTATAACACCAGCAACTACAGGTCCGTGATTAATACCTTGGGAAAAGAAAGAAAAACACTGAAGTAAAGACTATGACACAAAGACCTGAAACAAGTTGATTTCTGAAAATTACTATCTTGGATTGTATAAAAGGGTGTGGGGCAACTCACCAACACGAAGTTTGAAGTTATTAAATGAGTGTTTATTGATTAAATCCAGCTTTCCAATCAAAGCAACTGCAAACTCTACCATGATGCCAATGTGATTATAATTCCTATCTCCATCCTTTGAGAAATAGAATCAGACACACAAAGTAGACCATTAATGTCCAGTTAGAAGCTGCCCAAAAAAGATTTTAAGATAATAGACCAAAGTGAGAACTAACTTAAAGCTATGCAAAGCTACCTGTGGGTTCTCTTGTCCTGATGTGGCATTTAGCCCTGTTGCTGCCATATATGCACTGCCAATGGTTTTAATTTTTTCCACACTGCTAAACTTTGGTTTTGAAAGTAACTAA
This sequence comes from Pipa parva, assembly GCA_019650415.1. Lineage (NCBI taxonomy): Eukaryota > Metazoa > Chordata > Amphibia > Anura > Pipidae > Pipa > Pipa parva. Next base: position 5,834 of record WMED01026560.1, on the reverse strand, counting down.
AAAATAAAAATACAAAAAAAATACAAAAAATTTATACACTCAAATTTGCAATTCGTCTAATTTTGCCATTATACCAATCTGTACAGTCGTAACATCCATATTTCTCTGTGCATTTGGTATAAAAGCAATAGGACTCTTTGCTCACCTCATCGAAGTCTGCTATGATCTCATTGAGCAATCGTAGGCACTCCAGGCCTTCATGGTTCTCGTCACATTCTGTGTAGAATTCCTTGAAATCAGGAATGGAGGCGAACATGACACAGACACAGTCATAGGACTGGTTATACAAGTCCTGCACAGAAACACAGAGTGCTAACCAATTTAATACACCAAAACTAAACAGTAAATAAGAAATATATTGTAGTTGGGAAGCTCGTCTTTAAACTGGTATCGCTTGGTATCTACATGTTAATTTACCTCATTCCTAAGATTTTGTCCAATAAACTGCTGGGCTACATCAGCTGGTAGAACATTCTCTAACAAAACCCTGTTTAGGTTCTCCATGGTCTCAATTCGCTCGCGTTCCATCTTAAACTTTCTTTTCCACAGAAAATCCAGACGGCAGTAATACTCATTCTACAAAGAGAATATCAAAATATTTGAGTACTGGTATATAATACAGGAGAAAACCAAATGTGTTCAATGATTAATAGGCTGGTCTTTTTCAGTTAAAGAAATCCATTCAATTTGTGTACATTTGAAAATGCATATATACACAAATTTTTGTGTAGACCTCAATTTTTACAATTTCAACAAACAAGTTTTTAATACTACCTATACTTTCTTAGTTTACCACCAGCCTCTGCATATATTGGCAAACCTGATGTCTGTATAGAGCAATCAGCCTATGAACCAGATGGCTGAGCACCCTTTTGGGGTCATGAGTAAGGACATATCATCAGCAACCCCTGGGAAAAACCATAGAAACTTTCTGCTATCTAATAATGGAATTTCATTTAGAAACCAGCTCCCTGAGATTGCACAGATTTTTTTTTTTTTTTTTTTTTTTTTTTTTTTTTAAAGAGCACTAAACCCTCTAAAATAGGCATAAAAATAAATAATACATTTTGCACTGAATTAAAAAAAACAAAACAAAAACAAAACAAAACAGTCTTTAATAGGGCATTACTAAAAAAACATGTATTTCATGTTTTACCACTAACTGCTGATTAAAATGTGCACTTACAGCTAACTAAACAGACAGAATGCAAAGTCCAATGAGATGCAAGTAAACAGACATTGAAAGGTCAACGGATATAAGCTAGAATATTTCTTTAAGTGATTAAGATGAGAATGTGTAACTGTATCACCAATATAAATCATCTTGCGTAGTAGTAGAGCTTACAACTATTAAAGCTGCATTGGCTACTGAAATATAGCTTAGAGTTTACAATTTGCTTTTTAACTTGTTAGAAAAAAAAGTTACATATCAGGTGTCAGCCAAGCTTCCCATTAGCAAACCTCAGCTCCATGTTAACTGCTGAAGTACTTTGGGCAATGTCTGGAATAATAATACTAAGCACTTTGCAATGCAATTTGAACTGGAAGCAGTTCTGTTTGGATGATGATGAAATAAATTGTTGTTGCAGCCACTAGAGCATTGGCCTCAGCAAAGAACAAACGAGTGGCAGGCAAGTCATTAAGGAGGTGCGTAGTTTGTAAATGAAATGCATCCTTTTTTCTTAAGCATTTGGAAAGTGCTTATGCAGACTGTAGGGACACAGTCACCCAAGGTAACTTAGAAGCTGGAGAACCCCTTTAAAAACACTCAATGGAAACATAAAAATACAAGTTGACAGTAGACAATAAAGCTCTTGTATTGTTTTTACCTGTCTAGACAACGCCAAAAGAGTGAAGAAGAAAATGAACAAGGAGATGCTACTCATAAGCTTCGGCTCCTTTAGGACTCCAGGCCTACCAAGAGAGAAGCTAAATGTTATTTGGAGGAGTATATTACCAGTAATAACTTTTTGCCTAGTCACTATTATTCATTTGAACAGAGTATATATTTAACCCCTCCTATCCATGATGCTTTAATGAAATCGCCATTGAAATCAATGTTATGCATTTTTAATGATATTTTGATGTTGGTATTGATGATGGCATCAACACACCTCATCTCTCATTGCTCAAAACAGGTTAATAAACCAACATTTCAATACTATGTATAGCAGTTAAGTATGATTTTAATAGGATTAGGACTACATATTTCACATTTCTCTTTCAATAAAATGTTCCTATACTTTATATGTGCATTTTCTGCATATTTATAACAATAACCAACAGATAGGTTGGATACAGTGCTCACAATTATCTCTGCAAACAGAATCCAGACAGAGCAATTATAAATTAAGAAAACATATTCACATGTGGATCATTTAACAGCAATAAAGTGTGCAACAGGTCATTGTTATACTGCTCTATTAACTTTAAATTCTCTCCTATGAAGTTGCTGCTTTATGCCCGTTTGCTATACCAGGCATCTCCCAGTTATTGCCTGGCCTTCCCAGAGGATCATCCCACAGTGGGAGCTCCCCAGTAATGTTACCATAGTCTCTCCTATCAGAAATTAGCTCAGATGGAAAACACATTTGTTGAGACCTGTCTAATACCAGACAACTGAAGGCCTTCCTTCAAGGATAGTGTGTCCAAACTGGAAATCTCCCAAGTAGCATCTAGTTCAAGTCCCCTAACATGGTAATGTAGATATAAGCCAGTGCAGTTAGGCTAGTAAATCTGGGTGATTTATGTTAATATGTGTTGTCCCTTAGGCACCTGCCTATGTTTAACAAATAAAAAAAAAAAACATTAAAGTAACAACACTTTTTATGTAACAATGAAATTTGGGATAAAAATGAATATCAGTTTTGCTCCAGTGGCTCAAAGTAGAATGTTTGTGACAAGGTTAATTTTTAATCACAACAAATAACACAACAAAGATGTCGACCAGAAATGAAAAAATAAGTGGCTTATTTAAAAAAACATTAAATACCAGAGATTGACTACATTGGGTATGGTCACATGACTCTGTACAGGTCTCTACACTATATTATAGATATTCCATTCAGAGCATCCCATTTCATGTGGATTCAGGACAAATACTATAACCGTAATTTACGGTAGTCATGATGATGCATGGGTAATTATTGAAGTATTTTTCTGTTTCTGCATGGGCGTATAAGTTAAGATGAATGTGACTAACTTGATAATTATTAAGTAGAATATTCCCTACAATCTGTTTTGTATTCTGCCCCAGTGTCTGTTAGTAAGAAATACTATATAACACTGTATATTTCACAGATATCATTTATTCAGCCTTACCCAGCAACACTCTGGTTTTCATACAGCCAAACAACATAACAGTCAGAAAGCCAGCTGTGTGTTTTCAAGAAAATGACATTGTAGATCACCAAAGCAATGGTCAGCAGGATCAACTTGACTTCAAAGTTCATAAGTAGAAAAGCAGAACAGGCCAGGAGTCCCAGAATGCAGCAATACATATAATACTAGAAATACAAATTAAATACAAATATAATACTAGGAAAGTAAAAAAAAAAAAGGCATTATTAACCAAAATTAAGCTTCACTCTTTCATTAACACTATTAAAAGGTTTAAACATATTACTGACCGGCAGACTGTAGAACATCTGCGGCTCTGTTACAGATGGCAGGGAAGCATTCCATGTTTTTTCTGGGCAGGTGTTATCAGGAAGGAAAAACTAAATGCAAAAAAAAAAAAATTCAATATGTATTTCCTACCAGAAGTAGACACAGTGCAATAGGAAATAACACAGTGATAAAAAAAAGAGCATGTTACAAGAAGAGATATCTCCCTTAGTAGGCATTTAGGATAGCCCATTTACAGTGATAAATAAGGAAGAAAATAAACAAATACAAAATTAGAAAATTACCAAATTAAAAACTGCCATAACAAGCACAGTGAGAATAGTGAGGACTCCAAGCGGCACCCTAAGCCAAGGCCGACTGGATAGAGCAGTGGAAAGAGAGGGCAGCCAATGCAGAATTTGAGGGCCTTTCAGGATACATCTCTGTAAGACAGTAATACATGAGGAAACATCAGCATCTGTCCTCCAATATAGCTCTCCAGCCTGTCAAATGTTGCTTAAGCACAATTCCCTTTAAAAATAGAGGCTCATATGTAGAATACCCAGGCATAGGTGATCTAGTCAAAATTAAAGGTTCTCAATCCTTTTCTTGGCAAAAAACAGTTGGTATCATGAGGTTTCTAACCAAAAACATTAACTCATCCATGCAGTTAATAATCTTTTACTTGAGAACTGGAATTAAATTTTGGTTTAAATGAAAGAATGAATTAGCATAACCATATCCAATAAAAAGAAAAAAATGTGGCGGACGACCTGCCCATAAATATGGCTTATACCTGTATGTATCTAATACTGTACTTGAGGTATAAGAGACAGTGGGAACAGAAAGCAAAATGAAGCCATTTAATTCCAGTGCTTCACTAGGGAGCGTGGGGAAAACTAGTAAACTGTAACATGGAGTAATCTGCCTGCATGAAGGTGAAGTGGTTGTGTATACGCTACTGGAGGAGAATTACTTACTGCTAGGTGTCCAGCGAAGCAGGCAAAGAGTAGTAACAGAAAGAAGAAGAAAGAAATCCCATAGGAGATTCCAAAGGCTGCATTTCTATGGGACACAGAGAGATAACTTCAGCTGCAATAAATGTGCATTTAGTGAACATGACTGTTTTTATCACTAGTTTATTCAGTAGACCTATAGATGCATGGCACATGCCACCTCTGGAATTTGTCTATTATTAATCAGGAATTCCATATTCTGCATTAGTCTTCAGTCTATTTCATACCAATGCTGTGATTGTCAGCATGCAGTTCAGTCAGTATAAACAATATACATTTTAGCTCCAATACATTTATGGGATGACAGTACCTTATTTTGGCCAAAGCATATATGCACATTTACATGCTTAGCTCAGCTGGCAATTTTTGTTCCTTTTCAGTGTGCAGATTATAATCAGGTATTACTAGTTGCTGGTAAACTCAAACAGTAACTAGACTGAGGGCTGTGCATATTGGTTAAAGCTGCAGGTCAGTCTATAAAATGGCTAGACAGAGCACAGGTAAGGTTATTTACTAAAGTCCGAATTGTTGCGTATAGGTGTGAATTCGCCAGCTAAAGACAATTGCATTAGACTGTTACTGTCGCAGTTGTGTCTTTATAATGAGAATATTGTCGCAGCCGCGACTTTATTATGGGAGAATTGTCGCGACTTTACAATGGGAAAATTGTCCTGGATTTGCTATGGGAATCCGCTGTTTGAGAGAATTTGACAGTTGAATTCTCACTTTAGTGAATAACCCAGTCTGACAAATTGATTAGGTTATCCTTTTACTGGTGTCCAACTGATCTGTAGCATGCTGCAACTTTACTCCATTCCTGCTGGTCTCTCAGACACTTACATTACCATTCATTCCTATGGCACAAAGAAATCAGACAGGACTCTTTCTTTGTTATTTAGATGTGTGCTTACATCATATTTTTTAACACCAAATACTACTGTATTTGCTGGCGTACAAGACTACTTTTTAACCCCTGAAAATCATCTGAAAAGTCGGGGGTCGTCTTAAACGCCGGGTATCACTTTTTTCACTCCTTAACTTAGCTCCTCCGTTGCCCGGCTGTCTGTGTTGAGCGCTACAGCATTCCTCCCCCAGCATTAATGTAACTTCCTGTGAGCGACAGGGAGTTTAATCATTGCTGGGGAGAGGAATCGCTATAGTGCTCAGCACAGACAGCTTGGCAACAGAGGAGCTAGGTAGGGAGAGAGAAAA
>WMED01026558.1:0-10788 GCA_019650415.1 Pipa parva | reverse complement strand
CATATTTTTGTGAATAATCAAGAAGGATTGTGAAAAACTTCTCTCTTTTTTGAAAAAGCTTCATATTGTGGGACTTATTTCACTTTTTTATACGATTTAATTAATGTATTGATTTTATTTTATTTTGCGCTGTATCAATCCTCTCGGTTTTTGGTTTTGTCAGATAGAGGATTTAACTACGACCTTGTTTTTATTATTTCATCCAAGAAACCTACGTGCTGCCATGTTATAATCTGTCTCTGTAAGACTTGATGGGTTAGAATAGTACTGTGCACAAGATATCTTTTGCAGGTACTGTAGTAGTTATATATTCATGCAGGAGCAGGTCCTGTAGGGCCCCTGACATATTTTCCAGGTTCATATAGAAATGAAATTCACAAACCTGCTTGACTGCAGTTTGTTAGGGCTTTATTGCTTTTATTAAACCAATGTGAAAAGCTCAAAATTATGGAGTGTTGGGCTCCCATTTCTATTGCACATTGTCCAGATGTAAGACCCAATTAAGTTTAAGACCTAGGACAACTTTCTTAGAAGCCTTGAGCAAAGTTTGTGGTCCACAAGCCAAAAGTTATCCAGTCTTATTTGTTTCACTATCTATCCCCATTGTGCGCATTGTGTTGCTGAGGGATAGAGCTTTTATTTTATATTTTTGCACATATATTGCATATACAGCAGTGTAAATACACACACATGGCCCCCTCCATTCCATGTAAATACACATATATCTTCATCAGTTACTTAACAACATCTCTTTTATTAATATCTCTAATTGCATTGTGGTTTTATAAATTAGCTGTTCAACCTTTGAACTTATAACCCTTCCGTTACATTATGTGCTATATTTAAATACCCATGTTGTTTTTTTATTCTAGATGTCATGCATTGTTTAGCACACCAATAACGTGCTGTTAAAGTGATTTCATTTATTTCTTTTTAAGTGTTAATCACATATCCTGCTTGTCTAGATATGTTGATTTTCAGGGGCAGATCAATGTATTTCTATTATTTACTGCAGTCTAACAAATGAATGCTTAATAAACAATCATGTAGCTGAGTGCAAAAGGTACAGTAAATAAAAAATGTACTTGTATATAATGTTGTGTTTTTAGAGAATTGCAGATCAATATGCCAAGATATAGGCATGAGCAGCCCCACCTATCCACACCAAACACACATACCTCCAGTGATTTAATTGTCTTAATCCCACTATCTTCATGCCCCATGTTCAGTATTCTTTGCAGATATTCATCCAATGGACAGGCAAGCTCTGAAGTCCAATCAAAGACTCTCACAAATGTTAAGTGTATTTTCCATTTTGGTATAAAACAGTTTTAAGAAAAGTATTTTGCAAATATCAGTATGCTGACATTAATCCCTACTAAAATGTAACTTAATTTTTATAGTAATACCAAAACACTGTTTAATTTTTATTTATTCTACCATTCCATAATTCAGCTGACCAAATAATATCAACTGTAAACATCACTAGTAGAAAAAATCCTGAGAACCCTTATATCTTACTGAGCCCTCATTTGTTGACCATGCCCTTAGCTTCTGTAGCTGCTGCTGAGACTGGTATTTCCACCCATTCTTTTATACAAAACTGTTTCAGTTCCAGTTTTTTTGCATCTTTTGCTGAATAGGCCTACTGCAGATCACTCCACACCCTTTTAAAGAAACAATCTAGCCTCCAACAATTGCACATGCAATTGACATGTAATTGCTATGATAAAAATAGATATATCAAGTATGCATTCATAGTTATTTTCATTTAGAAGTCCCTCCATTTTAGCCGAATTAGTTATAATTCTAGAAGGAAGCAGGTGGACAGCAACTCTGTGGGCCTTAAAACCTGCACAATTTTGATTGGTTGCTCAGAATCCTGAAGGATTTTAATCAAGTCATGGAAATTAAGTTTAAAATTGAACTGCTGAAGAGGAATTAGTTCTTAGAGAGAAGAAACTGATGTAAGAAAATGGCTATAACATTGAAAATGGATAGAAATAAGTAAAAAATATATACTTTAAAAAAATGTAGTGAGTGACAAATGAACTGGCAAATAATTGTTGGTGATTAAACTGTTCCTGGGCCTGAACTCAGAAGTAACTATTCTTAAATTGAGAATTACTTTTGCTTGAGCTGTTCTGTTTGTGATTTAATCCTGAGTTTTTGGATCATTGCTTTGTTGTCTGCTCTTTTGAGTTTTAGATCACAGATGCCCTGACATTTTGCTGTAGCATTTTATGAAGAAAATTGAATTAATTGTTCCCTAAATGAATGCAAGCTGTCTAGATCTTGAACCAGCAAAGCAGTTACACATTATTATACTTCTGTCACTGTCTGATTTTACTGACACAACTTTGTGTTTAACTTGTAGGTGATGTTTAACAAACTTTGTTTTGGGAGTAAACTCATGTGAGAACGCATTCATTGTATTCCTTATTGTACACAAATGTTAATGGAAGTAATCAAGTTTTTTGGCTCTTGAACTTGTCTATGCCTTGCTGTTGTTTCCCACAGTGCAAAAGTATCTTGAATCCTTTGGGATCGGATGACACCTATGTAGCAGCTGTCTGCCAGCCAATTCTTGCAGGTTTACTTGGCTTAGTTTGTTCACCGCCAGCACTTTCTTCAGTCTGTTTCTGTCTAAGTGTATTCTGCCTTGCCTGAACCTAGTACTCTAGAGTTCTCTACTTCTCCTCTGCTCATTGGCTCTCGCTAATCTAGAGCTTGACTGTCACAGTAACCCCAATCTGGAGATCCCCTTGCAGCAAAGGATATACCCTCTTGCGGGAGTTACAGGTAAAGACTGGTGGTGCCCTTGACTCCCGCCCTAAGTTCAGCCATGGTCATAATGTCCCAGGAGTTTTGTGAGATAATACCAATAACAGGTTCATTGTGCACTAATGGAGGACCAAGTCATTAGAAATCCATTTGTAACCCTTTTGACCTTCATGAGCTTCAGTGTTTCTTCTAAGGTTGTCTAAAATTTCTTTTGATTGGACATTTTTTTACTTTATTTGAATTATATTGTAAAAGCAGTTAACCATTAATATGTATATTTTAACAACAAGGCAAACCATACCACTGAATTGACACCAAGCTCCAATAATTCATTTTCCAAGGTACATTACCTATTAGGGGGTTATTCTCTAAAGTCCAAATTTGACTTTCAAATTGTCAAACAACAGATTCCCATAGCAAATCCACGACTGCGACAATTCTCCCATTGTAAAGTTGCAACTGCGACAATAGTTCCATAGGAAAGTCACGATTGTGACAATATTCTCTTTATAAAGATGCGACTGCGACAGTAGCAGTCTATTGTGACAGCCTTCAGCAGGCAAATTCACACCTTTACTCAACAATTCGGATTTAATCCAATAACCCTCAAAATATTTTAGTTTTCTAGCTGTTTTTAAGTGACATTGTAGTAAGTATAAATAAAATCTGTATTTAGTAGCTAGAGGTACTAGCATCAAACAGCTCTAACCCTGTGGGACCATGTAAATGTAAGACATTTCTGGGCTTATTCATCAAATTTGACTGTCAAAGTGAATTCTCATCATTCGATTTGCTACACTCCAATAGGCACAAATTCTCTACTAATTATTCACTAAACAGAGGATTCCCAGAGTGAAGAAACTTACAGCATCAGTAGCTGTCTCTTGAGTAGTACAGTGTGTTCAGTCAGAGAGTAGTATACCTTCCATCAGCCTCCAAATTTGCCACTTTAATCTGGTGAAATAAAACTAGTGAATTCAACACATTATGCCTTGTTGAATTCACTACTGCAACAGACTCTGAAGGGGGGAATTCACCATTGTGCGAAGTGAGCCAAAGGATCCGGAGGTCACTTCACACAATAGTGATTTCCCCCCTGCCACTTTATGAATAGGCAAATTACCTATACATGCACACACAGAGTGATGAAATAAGCTCCACAAGTCTACAACTGTTGTAAGTGAAACTGGTCATGAATGAGTCACATTGTAGAGTTTGCTGAATAAGCATAGATCGGGAGGTGGCAAATGAATGTGAATTTGGACTGCTTAGACTTTCATGAATAAGCCCCATGGTCCCCTGTATGACATACATGGGAGTCAAGTTCAAAGGAACCAACATAAAAAGCCACAGAGTAACAGTACTTTTTTTTTTTCATACCTATGTGCTCCTTTTTTTGTTGATAAATACTTAAATATACATACATTTTAAGTGAACATACAAACTCCTATTTAGATGCCATCTATTTGGATTTAAATGAAGGAAACTGTAAGCTCTGCTCTGTTTGAACAATGAATATACCATGTATTTTGTGAACTGGATAAAAGAAAGCACGGAGCAGATAAGGATCACAGCACAATGTACTTATTCTGGTAGAACAACTTTTTTATAAAGTAGTTTTATATTAGTTTATATAAAAAAATGAAAGGCTTCATAAAAATGCTTAGAAGAGAAGTGCCGACAACAAGCGTGAGGAAATGACAACGTGTTATGAGTATTGGATTAAAAAGAACAAGTAAAATAAAAGACAGTGGAATTATCATTGTATTGATCACTTCGGAAGAAATCTTGGAAATATATTTGGCTCACAATGAAAACATCAGTCATGTTTTGTCACAGACATACCCGGGTCAATAAGTGCAGACCAATTGACTGTATTATTGAACTGTATGTGTGTTTTTTTTCTTATTTACATCCTCTGCTGAAGGTGTTGAGACATAATTTTTTTTTTCAAAGGTGTAAGGTTAAATATTTTATTGATAAAACTATGGATTTAAGGGAATTAGAAACCATGCTGGATCTAAAAATATAACCCATTGCTGGGAAATAAACTCCCAACATGGAACTGTTTATTTCTTGATTCCAGGAACAATAACTGGTGTTGGAATGGTCAGTCTATGACCTCACAACATTAATCTTCTGAAGAGGTTGATGTTTTTTTCTGGAATAATGCTGGTTATTACTGTTAGTAAATTGATAGGTCTACTTTAGGTGTCTATATCCAAATGATTAACATATTTACCCCAAACAATAGTCTACATTCTCTGATCAGTTTTTTTGGGACTTTCAAGCTTACATTAACAGGCATTTGTTGTTGATCAGTTGCTGGCAAATGTAGTCCACCAGTACCTTGTGATTCATAAAATGTAGTTATCTGAACTAGAAATGCTGTCAATAAATGCAGTGGTCACTTATCTGCCCATCAATAGGAGAAGTTTGCAAACATTCCTTTGAAGGGAGGTCAAATGCTAGTTGTGACCATCATGCTCAAGTTTTACAAAGTAAGGAAAGGCACAATAGTGTTAGCTGACCCTCCATAGTGACAAAGTGAATAAAACTCTTTGAAGGGAAGTTGTCCTGCTCAACACAGCATGAAATAAGCTGGTGATGATGCGTGGCAGTTGTATCTGATAGAGGATAAAATAAGTTGGTGATTGTTATATCTTGGATGATAAATGACGTTAAGGAAGAGCAAATCAGGGTGAATTACTTATGTGGAGGTGAATGTAAATACTGGATATGGGAATGTTTTTCATTTTACCAGACTTGTATAATGTTCAGGAATGAAGTACAATAAATTGTTGACTTTGATGGAACGTATGAGATGTAAATGTTATATGGTCCACATTTCTACTACCTGCAGACTTTGTAATCACATTTTGTCATCAACTGTAACTATGTTGGCTTTGTGGGCATGAGATAAAAATAATGCAAAAATGAAAAACAAATTGGTTGAGAATATATGAGGTAGTTCCTCCTTCCAAGTAACTGTCCATGTGTTTGATGAAGAATGGTTCCAAAATAAACAGAGAATGTGGAATAGGTGGATAGAATTAAACATGAGAAACATGAGCCAAAGAATCTCCATTATAGACTTATTTTTTATTGATGGATGCCTGGAACATTAAACAAAGCACTCTTACTGTCTACTAATTATGCACCATGAGGACGAAGAAGATCAGCCAAGGTGACTCTTGACATCTCAGTGAAGGTGCAGAATAATCAATAGTATTCCCGAGGTACTACATATACTTATTTTTAAACAAAATGTTAAACATTTTCTCAAATTCTTCATGAAAGGTACACACAGCAAGGCTGAGTGATTAGCATCCATTGTTCCCTGACGTTAAATATGAAACATCATAAGACATGTAGACAGCGAAAGATCTTTAGATTTATAAGTACTGGAATGGTTCTAATTTTTACATGAAGTCAACAATAAAAAAATGACATATAATAATGATATAAGCATTAATGAATTTTTAATTACAAATCCCACCATGTTTAGCTAGCCATAATGGAAAAGTAGTTTTGTGACACTTGCTGGGTTTCAAAATGGAGATCCAGTTCAATGAATGTTTGAGTAGACCACAGTGGGTCCTGCTGAAGTTTTAAATTGCACTGTCCTGAGGCCAGTGTAAAGCAGATAGGGGTATGGAGATAAAAAAGAGGCAAAACACAATAAAACCATAATGAACAGGTGGGCCCCAGTCCCTTGTTTTCTGGTGGGCCCCATTACTTCAGTTAGACACTGTGTACTTTTCAGTAACCAGAGCTAAAAAGCAGTACGCAAGCAAAAAAGTGAGTAATTAAACATTTTTTTAAATATGCTCACGCACATAATCTAAGCGAAAGTGGGGCTCCCAAAGATTTTATAATGTATGTTAGCAAACACGTACACAGGCAAATATACTTCGCTGATACTTTCTCAGGAAACTTCTGGGCACCAAGAGTTATTTTGAATGAAGAAACAATAATGTTAATACTTTTAGTAGCACAGAATATTTTATACATCAGACCTTTTGTCCTGACACAGTTTAAATACAAAGACAAACACACACTAGGTTCCTCATTTTTATCCTGGCTAAAGTTACTGGAAATAGTTCTAACGCACTCAGCCCCTTTTCATTACTTGCTTAAATGCTTTAATAAACTCAGAAAAGCCCAATTTCACTTTTCCAAGCTTACTCCAGTGAGATCCAGGAAGTTTCTTGCAGTAAATATCACGGGATTTTTTTTCGTTGGAAAGGTAGCCATACTTCTAATGTAAAGTTTGTGTTGGTAAATATCGATCAAATTTGGGGGTCATTCATTAAAGTCCAAATTCGCCTTGCATACTGACTCTGCTTCTGTTTGCATCAATACGATTAGGAAGTCGCAAATTCACTTCCTCTTATTCATGAAGCAGCGGACAGCGTCGGCACGGCATAGTTAGTTGCACTATAGTTGGATGAAAAGTCATGCGGAGTGAGGAGAATTCCTCCAGTCTCATCATGTCCCATTAACTGTATGTAAGGGAAAAATACTTATTTTTATATGTCATCTTGTGCCTAGTTCATGTTTAAAAGTAGGCTAATTTAGTCACAGTCACCATTGTCACTTTCTAATGAATAGTTGCCTTACGCAACGCTGGAGCCCTGCCATCAACCCTTCAATTCGCCACTCTTTTGGGATAATTCACACTGTGATAAATATGCCTATAACAATTCCCAATTTGGCTGCTGCTAGTAACATATTGTTCTTTGTTATGAAATGATGTGGGCCTATACATAGAATTTAGATATCTCTGTGCTCTATATACTATTTAATTACTTACTATGTTATTTTTATTGTGTAAAATTATCTCCTGAGGTCATGTTTGCATTATGCTATGATAGTCTTGCTTTTGTCACTGACACAATACCACAAAAAATAAGTACTGCTTTTTATACTTAGTGACGCTGAGCCCTTTACCTGAGAGTGGAAGTTGCATCTTGCTATTGTCACAGAATAATTTAGCAGATTGTTTCAAAATTAGATAGCGCTGACTAGCAAAAATGTAACAGAAAAATGTGTGTGCAGATATTTTTTCAGTGATTCATAATTGATTCTTGTTTCTATTATAAACCCACTGGATGTTTAACTGGTTACTTGCTGGTCACTAGGTTTAACAATTAGGGGAGTTATTGGCTAAAGTGAAAATTCAACTGTTAAAGGGAATTCTAATCACTTTGGGTGGCTACGCCCTGATTCTCTACTCCTTACTGACTAAACAGCGGATTCTCATAGTAAAGTCACGATTGCATCAATATTCCCATAATGAAGTCTCGACTGCGACAGTAAAAGTCTATTGAAACCATTGTTAGCTGGTGAATTTACACATTTACGCAACAATTCGGACTTTAGTCAATAACTCCCTAGGTACTTGGCTTTATCAGCTGCATTTTTTTCCCAGGTAGAGTGAACCTTTTATTAAACAAGCAAACAGGCAGAAGCAGTGTGTAGCGAAGCAGAAGTAGTGTAACTACACCATCTTTATTGTGAACCTTCTCATGACATGTTTCGGGCTAAATGAGCCCTTTCCCAAAAGACCAAAAGAGAAAGGGCTCATTTAGCTTTAAACATGTCATAAGAAGGTTCACAATAAAGATGGTGTAGTTACACTACTTCTGCTTCGCCACACACTGCTTCTCCCTCCTTGTTTGTTCACTCATTTATTTATGGCAACATTTATTAAAGACAGAAAGACTGCTCTCAGGGGGTTATTCACTAAAGTGAGAATTAGACGGTCGAATTCTCAAACAATGGATTCCCATAGCAAATCTGCAACCACAACAATTTCCCCATTGTAAAGTTGTGACTGCGACAATATTCTCATTATAAAGACGCAACTGCAACAGTAGCAGTCTATTGTGACTGTCTTTAGCTGGCGAATTCACAACCTATACACAACAATTTGGACATTAGTGAAAAACCCCCTCGGCCTTTCCAGGTTTATCGCATGAGCTCTCGCATTGTTCGTGCAAGATTACTGTGCGAGTTTATCAGCAATTTTAGTTTGGGTCAAGCCTTGTTGGCGAAGGGCTTGAATTTGAGCCACTATTCCGGTTGAGAGGTCGCGCTGCTTACCCATGATTGATTTTACAACTTAGACATTCTACTCAACCCTGACTTTATACTGCACAGTGAACACTCTTCACAGAAAACAAAAATTCGAGCATTTATTCTTATTCAATGAAACGGTTTCTCCATTATTCTAATTCAATAAAACAACAGTGTCACAGTTAAATGGCCTAAATGGGCCTTTTGGAAAGCTCAGCTGAGCAAATTTTCTACAGGTAACGAGTTCTGTGATTAGTCTAACGAGTAGGACAGGTGCGGTGAACACCTGATTTGCTTTCTGCACAAAAAATGCATTCAAAGAATTTCATGATTGCACTATTTCAAATTATTCTAATTCGTTGACCAGCACTTGTATTAAGTCATGAGACAACCAGGTTTACAAAAGGATTTTTTTATTTTTGCCACAAAGTTTGGTCATCTGCTCCTGTCATTGGAGTTTTGTTCATTTGATTCTAACTGAGACTTATTTATAAAATGTAAAGGGTAAGGCGAATCACAGTAACAGAAATAATGGAAATCTGTGTCTTTGTGTGCTACAGTAAGTGAATGCATAGTGCAAAATACATTTATTGCTTAATAATTTATAAGCACTGGACAAGCTTCTTAGAAATTGTAATGAAACCCAAACTCTCCTGATTTTGTTTGCTGTAATCTCACATCAGTAATTTAAAAACATTGTTTATAATCACAGCAACAAGTCAAAAGTTCCTGTGAATTATTTAATGTAGTATTGTTTAGAAAAATATGTATTTCATTGTGTGCTCCTATTATATTGTTAGAATACTTCCCAGACTAGCAACAGTTCCTTTGTCGGTGCAGCATATAAAATATGTCCATTTAGATGTAAATAGCACATAGCAAATGCCAACAAATGGGAAGACATTCAATAAGCCAATCAATTCACAGACACATGAACTTGGACCAGCATGCTTTGGCAAATTATTTGTATTTGGATTCCAAGTGTTCCTTGCATTTTATGTTCTCTTAATTCTATGTTCTATGAGAACAGTCCTTGGAAAAATGACGCTCTTTAGAGTTTGGTAGTACATTCTAACCTGCAGAGTAGGTTTGTTTCCTACAGTATAACCAATAATGGTACACTTAATAAGATTTACATTGGTTGTCCAAGATATGTCCTTCAAGATCCAATATCTACTGAAAGACTGGCTTCTTGGCAGTCTATAATATATTGGTGGGATTTCAAACACTTTACATGCACTTTTGGTGAGCAATTTCAAAGTATCCTTCAACTTAAACCTCCCCCACACTGAGGGGGTAATTCAGCAAAGTCCGAAGTCACCTCACGATCCTTTGATTCACCTCGCAAAAATTGTTGCGAGCTCACTTCTGTCCTACAGAAGGACATCAGCAAACGCTTTAAAGCTATTCCAGTCTCGGTGAGGCGACTCGAGGCAAGGCGAATCCTCGAGGATTCAACTCCAACAATTTTTTCAACAATTTTTGCGAGGTGAATCAAAGGATCGTGAGGTGACTTCGGACTTAGTTGAATTACCCCCTCTGAGACTTAGCTTGCTCGAGTTACCTATTATGTTAATGCAGTATAAATTTCCAGAAAATAGACAAAATCCAAAAATACATTATTTAATTTTATAAGTTGCACATTCTCCCAGTGATTGCTTCCTTGACATGTCCATCTTTTCCGACACTGAGACATATATTTCATCTGCCTAATTATCTCTAGATTAAATGATGCATGTACGCTACCTCTGAAGAAGCATCACTAGATGGGACTAAGGGAGTAAAGTTCCAAATCAAGAGAAGTGAATTTGCATCACTTTGCGTCTCTACACCCGGACTGATGCAAATTAATTGCTCCTTTTTCACTATTCTCTATTCTCTAAGTGGGCATCTTTCCATTATTCTGATTAAAGGAGACAACTT
>WMED01026557.1:0-10788 GCA_019650415.1 Pipa parva | reverse complement strand
AATGCATAATTTTCCATAATATAAAGGTATGATAGTGAGATTGAGAAACAGGTAAAAATAACATACTCACATAAACAAATTATTATAGCATAAAGCAATCAGGTGTTGTAAATACTTCTAGGAATAGCAGCAGATAAAAGAGTCAAATGTTTTTGACAAAAAGTGTTTTCCTGGTTTAGGCTGGTGCAATCCCATTACTGCCCATGGAGTAGGTCTGGTCGTTTTTACACAATCAGATTCTCATTCTCATTTTTCACGTATATCAATATCAGTATAAAATCAAAGGGGAACTGCATTAAAAGCAGTGTAAAGGCTGACAATTTCCATGGATTTATATTTATTGACAACAATCTTTACCAATATGGACAATTTTTGAATCACTTCTTGGCAAAGATGAAAACTTCAATGAATAAAAAAATATCATTGAAACGTATAAAAAAAATAGTGAAACAAATCAAAAAGGTCAAAATGACCATTATAAATGTATCAAACACTCTCTGTCAGTATTGTGTTTGGGTAAAATAAACTATAAATTGTTGTCATCTCTACAATATTTAAATAATTTTCAGTCTCTTTAATTAAATGAAACCTGGCATACTCCCACCCAATCTAGTGGATGATGCTACATTCTTCATTGAACGTATGTATCCCCATAGAGTTATATGTTTAATATGTTTAAGTTATATTCAACTAGAAGGTTCAACCAAGGCTTTGACCAAAGAAATAGATATGTGAAATGTGTATATGGATAGAAAGATGAACCCGGGATCATTTTATTATATTCTTTATAACTGATTTTGCTGTTTTACACCATTCACCACATGTCTAGATATATTAACGATTATTTCCCACAACCACCAGCACCCCTCCTCGGACCAACACCACCAGCAGCCAACCCCCCCGGACCAACACCAATGGCAGCTGCT
This sequence comes from Pipa parva, assembly GCA_019650415.1. NCBI lineage: Eukaryota > Metazoa > Chordata > Amphibia > Anura > Pipidae > Pipa > Pipa parva. The sequence continues at coordinate 9,862 of WMED01026557.1, read as the reverse complement.
CCTACCCCGGACCAACACCACTAGCAGCCACCCCCCCCCCTCAACACCCTTGGACGGCGCTCATGCGCCCTCAAAGAGAATGTGTCCTGGGTGGTTGCCCACAACACCCATAGCTAAAACTGGCCCTGGTACAGAGAACTGTACATTTTTTTTGCAGTATATCAAATTTCCAGTGGACTGATATTACATTTACAATTTCAACAACATAACCCTTTGTTTTGAGTTCCAAAAAATTAAAGCTTTGAATAACTATGGTTTTTATTATATGAATGTTTCATTTTCCCACTATTTTCTAGCAGAGTGCCAAGGGTACATTAGCAAATGTTGGATATCATTCTTATAATGTTATCTCCTTTATCAAATGAAAATAAAATATGGAAATTAATTTTAGCAGTTTGAAAGCATTTTTACAAATAAACTTTTAAAATGCAAACTCATTTTCTTAAATTCGTCACTCATTTAGCCTGAGGAGATTAACATACTAGCCTGCAAGCAGTTCCAAAACAAGGTATAAAAAAGAATTATTTGAGTGTTAGGAGGCACCATAGTAACGCCGCATGCCATTAAATCCCGTCTATATACCAACAAATCTATACAGGAATGGTATTGCTTTTTGCAAAATGACTTGTCATTAAATGTGTCATTGCTCTAGCGCTGTTGCATATGCAAGTTATTTTCTTGAGCATTTTGCTTAAACAGCATTTAGATTGATGTTTGTTGTGCTTATTTCACAAACTTTTATAGTCTGTCTTTGGGAAAAAAAATGCTGGAAAATGTAACAATGATTGTAAAGAGTAAAAGATAAAATAACATGGTAACTAAAATGTGAGCAGTTTATTAAGAAGATACTGAATTATTCTCAAGGAGAGATGAAAAATGTGTAGGGTTGACATGTCACAAAAAGGAAAAATGGCCAGTGAATATCCCTTAAAGTGTAAGTAAAGTTATTGACCAAACTATACATATACAGTATATTATATTTATAATGTATAAACATAAACTTAAACATTGAAAAGTAAAAACGATTCTTTTTTTTTTGAGTTCTCACCTTTTACATATTCCTGCTGCATTAATCCTAGAGGATCTCTCTGTAACTTTCTCTTCCTGGTTATTGCCCAGACCCCCTCCCTCTAATGAGATCACACAATGTCTCATTCTGCTAGTGCATGCTTAGTAATCTGACACTTTCCTTGCACTGCAGCACTGAATTCCAACCTAGACAGTGTCGGTTTTTAAGATAAGGGAATGTGAGAGGTGGGGGCGTGGCCTTCACTACAGGAAGGAGGAATATTTTACAGAGGGATAACAAGTGCTGCAGAGTGAAAAGGTGAGAGAGGATTTTACTAATTGTTTTTTCACTTTACAATACTTTAATGGGGAAATCTTCATAAATAGGGTTTATTTACACTTTAACTCAGGGGTCAGCAAACTTTACACAAGAAGGAGCCATTTCGCTCCCCCCTACACTGGGGAATTTTTTATTTACAGAGTTGCAAAGGGGGAGGAGTACGTGCTCCTGATCACATGACCTGCCAATATCCTATCAGAAGAAGTGTCAAGAGGTCATGAGCGAGGTAAGGAAAATGCTCTCAGAGCCACAATAAGGCAGCTGAAGAGCCATAGTTTGCCTACCCCTGCCTTAACCAATCAGTTATAGTATGCACTCATTATACTGTATCTAATTAATCTATACTTGCCTTTAATCAATAATAGTTACAACATAAAATGAACAAATACTATTTAGACTGGAATAGCAGTCATTCCTAAATAATATTTCTAATCTTTGAAGTTTAATTATTCATTTGTTTATTATTAGCTTGTTTTTATCTGAAGTATATTTGTAAACAATAGGACTAGGTGGGGGCTAGTTTACTTAACCGGAAATAGATGGCTGCAAAAATCAAAGCGAAAAACAACACAAAGCATTTAAAAAAAAGTAATTCTACTTCAGAAAAATGAATAACTAACTAATTAACTGGCATGTTATTTAGGAGTAACTAACATGCCAACCCACATGGCTTTTTTTTTTTCTTTTACAAGTGTTACAGTTCCTTTGAAGGATCATTGTAGTGTAAATATGATATAATACAATTTATTGATATAATATATCATTTAGAAATCTTTTTATATGGAACTGATTTACTGATTTTCATTGGCTTGTGTGTTTACTGATTGCAGACTTCTTTCTTTCCTCAAATGGATAGTGTAGGGCCTGTGTAAACAATGAAATTAAACTAATAAAAACCTTCTATAACAGTACATAAAATCCCCTTAATCCCCAAAACACCTATTTTCCTACTCAAATCATGTAACATACACCTGCATTAGCATCTCTTTACATTTTGTCTTCTTTTATTTTATCTCTCCAAATGAACAGTCCACAGCAGAGTATCCCTCAGTACATACAGTATTACAATCAGGACAGATAGAAAGCTAATAATGGCGGATTTATAAATCTGTATATATATACAGTATATATATACAGTATATATACAGTATATATAAGTTAGGATAGAATGGTCATGTTAGTCCACAGATGCAAAAAAAATGAGCAATATTTGGTGATACTTTTTTATTGGATTAACAGTCGTTTAAGTAGAGGAGCTTTCAAGAGATCCATACTCCCTTCATCAGATTACAAGCAATACTGAGTTCAGGAGGGGTTACAAAGAAGCCATAGAATCAGGCAAAAAGATATTATACTAAAATAAACAGACTATTGGAACAGTCATAAATAATTACAGTCATAATCAGGAGCCCAGCTAGAGTGAACAAGGACAAGGAAGGTTGGTGGTAGAATAATTTGATACAGAGAAACTGACTGTTTAAAAGCAAACATGAATAAATGCACAATTATTCATAATATAAAGATATGATAGTGAGATCGAGAAATGGGCAAAAAGACATTATACTAAAATAAACCAACTACTGCAGAAGAAAGCAACTAGGTGTGGTAAATACTGCTAGGAGTAGGTCAGAGTTGACAAGTGGTGGTCGGTGATAAGGAGGGTGGAATTCTTTTGTTCAGAGACAATTACAGTTTTAAAGCAAACAGAAATAAATACATACTTTACTATTATATAAAGTTATGATAATAATGAGACAAATCCAAGATCTACATTGAGTCCCGTATTTTTGATATAAAAATGCATTATCGTTTTGAGTTCAAAAGTTTTTATTCTTGTGGGCTTTTAAATTTCCCTTTGTGTATTTTGATTTTTACAACACCAGATTGCTTAGTGCTCCAATAGTTTGTATCTTTTAGTGTTTCTCTCTGCACACATGCTCTAGTAGTGAGTGAGAGAGAGTCAGAGAAAACAGGGAGGGCTCTGATGTAATTGGAGGATTGACTGGCCAGGTTCGCTAAACACTGATAATATCATTACACTGATTTCCACAGTTTCTCTTTTGCTTCTTTTTCAAAAGTGGCCACAGACTACTCTGCGAAAGAGCCAGTGTAGGTAAAAGAACTGAATTGGCTTTGATTTTTTTAAACATTGTATAGCTTGGAAATGGTAAGGAAGTTTTCTTATGATAATCTTTACAGTTTGTGGAGTGGTTGCATTATTTACTGAATGTAATTTGAATATCCAGAAAAGTAAAACTATTTTTAAAATAAATAGCACTATAGATCATACTGAAGAGATCAATGACTTTAAGGGGGAATTCACCATAGTGTGAAGTGAGCTCCGGATCCTTCGGCTTTCTTCGTACAGACTGTTATGCGCTCGCTGATGACCTGCACGCGGACATCAGCGAGTGCTTTAAAGGGATTCCAGTCTCGGCGAGACCACTCGAGTCGCCTTGCCGAGACTGGAATTCCTTTAAAGCGTTTGCTGATGTCCGCGTACAGGACATCAGTGAGCGCATAACAGTGTGTGCAAAGTGAGGCGAAGAATCCAGAGCACACTTCGCACTATGGTGAATTTAAATGTGGCACTGTCATAGGATTCCATCTTGAGTTAATAAACTCAGAAAAGTCAGATTTCGCTTTTCAGAATTTATTCCCGTGATATCTTGGAAGTTTGTCACAGTAAATATCGTGAGATTATTTTTTTTGATCAATATTTACTGACAGAAACTTTTTTTTTGATGTAAAGGTAAACATACTACTAATGTAAATCCATGGTTACCTTTCCATTCAAAAATTTGATAAAAAAACTCGATCGAAAAGTTTTGGTCAGGAAATATCGATTGAAAAAAGGAAGACCTATTTTATAATCTTAAGGCTTGTTCTGAGAAGAGACTTTATTATTTACAGTATTTATTGATGTACTTCACTTTACTATAGCAATTGCAAGGTGACAGGTGCACTTTAAGATGAAAAATCATTATCAATAGAAAAGAAAGGTTGGTTCCTCAGTTGCAATGAGGACTTTGAAGACTGGTGTGATTGGTGGTAGGCATTGTTACCAGTGGATCAAGAGCTTTTTTTTTTGGATTATGCCAGATCAAGATGAGGATGAGAAAATCTCAGATATTAACCCATCCAGGACTACGTTATGGGTCAGAAGAGAAAACGTCAGGAGTGGTAAGTAGTAATTTAACTGTGATTATTTATCCTTTTTTGTGCCTTTTATGTTTATTTTATTTGTATGATTTTTTTTGGGGGGGGATGGTTCTGCATCCCTCTAGTTAGAGGTTGCATGTCCTAACTCAGACCCCTCAATCCAAAGCTAGGAAGGGGGTCTTAGGTAGGCCCATATTTAGTTCAGAACCTTCAACCCCACAGCGATGTGACTGGGAGCATAGGGAAGGGGTCATTGATTTTGTTTAATTATGCAAATTTTTTCAAGCAAAAGTAAAGAAAATCAGTCAAAATGAAAAGAATATGAAAAATTATTTTGAAATTTCCACTGCAATCTAAGGCATCAAGTGAATGAATACATATACAGTATATATATATATATATATATATATATATATATATACACAGTATATACTGTATATAGAAAGAGAGAGTGAGAATTAAGGTTTAAGTGATGTAGAATTCTGTGTGTTGTGTTTCTTACAAATATGATATCCTTGACATTTGGCTGATTAGAAGGAAAACAGTCATAAATAACAGTTAACCTTCAAAGTTATAAGGTTTAAACTGTCAGTAGAGTTCCATTGATACAACAGTAAATCTGGCTTTTTGTTTCTGTACTCCCCTGCCATTAGCTGACCTATTTACTTCTCTGTCTTTTTGTTTTTCTCTAAGGCTTCATATCAACATTTGTAATGGATATTTTCAGTTGCCATTTATTTCCCACTTCTGTGTTCTGTTCTCTCTTCTTTGTTTAATCATGCACTTGCCTACATATTCACAAAATAATGACTTTTTTTTTCTAAAATATGATCTTCTACTTAATATTCATACTTTTTTCATGACAAAATCATAAATTTTTAGATTTACTAAATAGTAATACGCTTTTAACATCTTATACTTCAGTTAATTCTGTCGTTGGCCTGATGTATATTAAACTAATCTGCAGTACCTAAAGCAAAAAAATAGGTATTGTCACAGGTTTTCTTAAACCTTAAAAGATATATGATCCAAATCATCTCCCAGACCAGTGATCGACAAAGTGCGGTTTGCGAGCCACTTGCGGCTCTTTAGCCATCTTTTTGTGGCTCGGAGCTCACTGCCGAAGCCACGCCCAAGCCCCACCTACAATCACCGACAGCTCTTCTGATTGGCTGTCATGTGGTCGGGAGAGGGTATGCCTCCCTCCTCTGGCAACTCACAAGATAGTTGTCGCTGCTGGAGGAGGGAGTGAAATGGCTCCCTCCCAAAACAACTTTGCCAACCCCTGTCTCAGACCAATTCTGCTTAATGCATAAATCCCAAGGATGATGGATTGAATAATAACTGGTACATAACGAATATTATTAGTTTGGAAATCAACTGATTAAATTATTATTGAAGTTGTTCAAATATACTACATGAAAAAAAAATATTTTTTATACTTATACTTCAGTTAATTCTGTCGTTGGCCTGATGTATATTAAACTAATCTGCAGTACCTAAAGCAAAAAAATAGGTATTGTCACAGGTTTTCTTAAACCTTAAAAGATATATGATCCAAATCATCTCCCAGACCAGTGATCGACAAAGTGCGGTTTGCGAGCCACTTGCGGCTCTTTAGCCATCTTTTTGTGGCTCGGAGCTCACTGCCGAAGCCACGCCCAAGCCCCACCTACAATCACCGACAGTACATGAAAAAAAAATATTTTATCCAATTTCTTAATGATTTTTGAATGATTAGGTCTTTGATAATCATAGCTTTTCTTTTTTATAGAATATTAGACACTGTATAATTACAAAGTACCCCATTTTAACCTATCAAAGTGAAAGTAAACATATGTTTCACATAATATATATTTTCTAAAAATGTTTAAAAAACGTAGGCAGTGCAGATTAAATATATATATTATTATATAAAAGTAAAATAAATCCAAATCTTAAGGTATGTTTTGTAATGACAGAGTATTAGCGATAACATATTGCATGAAATGTTCTCTGAAGTTATTGGACATAGCAGCATTGGTTTTAGTTAATGTGATTTTATAACAGTGGCATTAGGAAACTCAGGAAGGGGCCTGTTATGGCTGCAAAAACCCTTGTTAACCTTAATAACCTAATTTTCTTCTCCAATTACTGGATTTGTTCTTGAGCTAAAATAATGTGTAGTATCTGCACTAAACTGCTTAAGAATGTAGTAACAAATGCATTTCAATGGTCCAGCTATCACAATCCTCTTCAGAACTCCTGACAGTAACTAAAACTCCAACAAAACCTCTACTTTGAACTTGAACCACTTAACAACCTGAGGTATCAATCCAAAATTCTAAATAGGTAGTAATGGCTACAACATTTCTCAGCTGCCCAACTCCAGCAGTTATACCACCATTCTACAATGGCCAAACCCCTCTATTAAACTCACCAACCATGCAGCCACCTAGCATAGAACCACCAGAACAGAACTAGCAGGTAGGATCAAAGGATCAACACTGACTGATATTATAGATCTCCTGTAAGTTAATCATACCACTATTTGAGACCAAACAGAGCAAGTCAAGGTAGACATATCACTTCTTAAACAAGATATCCAAAACTAAAGTAAAAAAAAAAAAACTAAAGAGACATAGCACTGTATATTCACCATTACACCAAGGGCTACAGATAATAATAATAATAATATTAAGAAGCAATTAACTCACTTCTTGCTGAGACCGAAGACACAGAGAATAGACTGTTTAGGAACAAGCTCTGTCTTGTAGGAATGCCTGAATGTTGAAGGCATGTATCCAGGGGCATTCATAGAAAAGTTACTCATGGAACAATATGGCATTAATACTCTATTACCACACTTGAAAAGGGCACACATTGTACCAACCAGTCTGTTATCCTCAGGCTCAAAACCAAAGCCAAGAGACTGGGGGGGAAATTCAGGAAAGAGCGAAGTTACCTTGTGATGCTTCTCATCAGTTCGCCAAGACGGGTACGTGCTCCTTTGTCTCCTGCAAGCGGAGATCAGCGAATGCTTTAAATGTACTTCGGCTCACTTTGCGACCACTTGAGTCGCCAAGCCAAAGTACCTTTAAATCGTTTGCTGATCTCCGTGTGCAGGAGACCAGGGAGCGCGTACCTATCTCAGAGAACTGATGAGAAGCATCACAAGGTAACTTTGCTCTTTCCTGAGTTACCCTCTGAGATGTAACATTGCTGCAGAAAGAGACAAAACTGACCTTGAAATTGAAAGTGCTAAAGTCTCACTGCATGCTAATTTTTCCCCACCACTACAAAAGCAGAGAACCTCTTTTCTGAGATTTAAACATATACAATGGGAAGCAAATATTAAGGATGCCATGGTACACCCAGCAAAACTGCACATTCAACACCATAATAATATTTAATTCTTTGAACCATCCTTAGATGCAAATTGCTGGATTTGGGAAAAACACAAGACCAGTGTAAAACCTCTGCCATAGTTAAGAAAAATATTCCATATGAAGTTAGATGCATATAAACCATTATGGTCGCTATGTTATTATCTCCTGCTGTACTGATTCTCAGCCCAAAATATTATTTAATACTGTATATTATATGCATCACCCTTTTTCTAAACAACTTTTTGGTAGATATTTTTGTAGATATAACTAAACTGGTATCTGTCCTCCAAACAGCCCCTTTGACCTCTTCAAACTTCTTTCCACTAGTCATTGATATTCCTTTTTTAATAAGAGCATTCTCTGACCATTAATCACTATGTCTCATTATTCGCACTGCTACATGATAGATGCAAAAACATTGGCAACTAAGTCCCCTATGGCTCATAAACCCAATAGTTATTGACAAAATTTATAAAGAACTTGCAGATTATTGGAATACTAACAGGTTCATTCTCCCTTCACTTATGTTGGAAATGCCTCCAAAGAAAATCGAAGAGGTACTCTCATTAAGGTGGTCAAAGAAGCTAGATCCAATAGTACAGAGAAAGGTATAGACCAGGTGGAAGATGACCTAGTGAGAGCCAAACATTAATATCATGCAACTCCCAAACCAATCTCATCTGTTCATCTCTAAATTGAATCTGACTGCTACAAAAATATTGCTGCCAATTAATTTTTTAGCATGGGGGTATGAGTGAAAACCCTTGGCTTCTTAGCTCATCTACATCATCCCACCCCAATTATCCCTAAGATATGTACAGAACAAGACACACTCCTATCTTCTCCCTTAGATATAGCTGAATAACTTCTGAAGTATTACTCAGAGCTATATTCATATAGTGCTAACTATTCTGATAAGCATCTTAACTCTCTTCTTTTCACTAAAGGAAATTAGACACACAATTATCCATTTACCTCTATATTTCATATTAACTCTGTACCATCTGAGTGGTTTGCCATTTGCCAATACATGAAGACATGACAGAAGTATAGGAATATGTGTTTTATATGTATATATAGATAGATCCAATGCACATGCATTTATCTAATAATGGAGTATATTTAATTTGGTTGTTCATTTTAATCAGAACCACAATCTTCTAGACATTGTGTGACCTGTTTAGAATATACAACATATTCAAAGTTTTATTTTGATGCTTTAATGAAAATTAGAAATGATAAGACCTTCCTTTGTAAATTAAATTAGAGATAGGCTCAACCCTGTCCTGCAAGAAATAGCACCCATGGCTGGTTGGGACAGTTTATGACTTTCCCTGTCTTTCAGAACTGCTATTGTATATCCTTTTTGTTTACTGTACAAGCTATAGTTTATATACAGTATGACATATGTTTTAACATAAGTTTGGTCATGAGAACTTCCTTCCACACTTCAAATGAAAGAATGGTCAATACCAGCTATTTACCTAATGGCCCTGAGATTTCATCCTTAATCTTTTTATTGTCTTCATGTCATACCGTTGAATGTCCTCTACATGTTGGTAAATGAGAAAAGATTGTATAAGTCAGCGGTTCTCAACCTGTGGGTCGCGACTCCAGCGGGGGTTGCGCAGCCATCCCACGGGGCTCGAGAACCACTGTGGCACCTGGAAGTTGCCACAGGACCCTTCTTATAAGGATTCCTGCGGGGTGACGTCAGCCAAAAGCGTCACCACGCGCGTACGTGATGACGTTTCGCCCGAACGTCACCATGGGATGTACATACGTGATGACGTTTTGCTCGAACGTCACCACGTGATGTGCGTACGTGATGACGTTTCGCCCGAACATCACCACGTGACGTGTGTACGTGATGACGTTCGGCCAAAACGCCATCTCGCGGTGTGTGGTGACTTCACCTCTAGGGGTTGCCACTCAGAAAAGGTTGAGAGCCACTGGTCTAAGTGAATGATTGAATGATTACATA
>WMED01026556.1:0-10788 GCA_019650415.1 Pipa parva | reverse complement strand
GCCTCACTTCGGAGCTTGCTGAATTTCCCCCTTAATGTTGTATAACACAACACGGTCTAATCCAGAACATTTTTAGTGTTTTCGTTTATATTAACAGCATTGCACTCCTTCCTATAAGTGTAACTTACCCTTCCACGTGCACTTGTAGTTGTTTTTGTACAACTCTGTTTCACAGAATTTCCACTTTCACGTTTTGTCTGACGGTATTATACTAGAGGCTCCCCCCCTTTTTGTTGTTTTATTTACATTTCTCTTAGCATCCAGCGCTGCCACAGTTTTCTGTTCATTCAGAATCAAGTGAATACTGATGCTGGTAAAGTTGCCACTGGAGATAGACATCTTTATTCTCTAAATACACCTCTTTCCTTGGTCAGTGGCCCTGCACATTCTCAGCCTGTACTTCTAAGGGACTGGGGAACACAGTTTGACTTAAAAATATTGTTACAACTGGTAAATAAATCTAACTTATATATATATAAGATATAGATCACTGCATTGTGTAATTTGGATTATGTGTAAGCCAGTTGCAATTTGATATGATATATTTATCAGAAATTAACCATACCCCTCCCCCACACTGCAAAGCTTGTTACTAATGTGCTCTGAGACTACACTATACTGTAGACTGCAATGGTTTTCACTACAGCTATACAATGAGCTAATGTCATATCAGCCCTGTATTATGTGTATTTTATACATATTAGTTTTAAAGGCATGTATGGATAATTTGTAATTTAGTTATCCTCATAAAACATGGTTATCTGCAGCTCCATCTCCACACTTTGGTAGTTGTCCATCAAAGTGTAATTAGGGGGTTATTCACTAAAGTCCGAATTGTTGCGTATAGGTGTGAATTCGCCAGATAAAGACAGTCTCAATAAAGTGCTACTGTCGCAATCGCATGTTTATAATGAGAATATTGTCACAATCGTGACTTTATTATGGGGAAATTGTCACGACTTTACAATTTGGAAATTGTAGCAGATTTGCTACGGGAATCCGCTGCTTGCAAATTTGACAGTCGTATTCGCACCTTAGTGAATAACCCCCTTATAAATGTATGAATTTATGACTATTCACCACTTCCACAACTTTGAGTATTCAGCAAACAATGATGTGGAGAATTCGCATCCAATTTGACATTTTATGTCAAACATGTTCACCTTTTTGCATTACTTTGTGTATGAGTGTTACTTTTGACTATTTACAAAATGTTGGGTTGTGTCAAAGTAGCAAATTCAGCAAGGTGTATTGCTCCAAAGTCAACAAGCCTAGCAACATATGAATTCGCTACATCTGGGAATTCACACTTTCATGAATACAGTAAGCCTTTTTAATGTGCAGATCAGATCATTACTTTAACAATATATGATTTACAAATGCATCCTGCAGGGCAATGAAAATACAGTTACATAGCTCTACTTCAATACTGAGCTGTACCTGGTTAAAGGGATGATTAGCTTACTTCTTTGGAATTTTCGTTGAAAGTGGAGAAATTAAACATTTATTTAGATCTGCTAGGTGAACTTGATCTGCAGTTTCGGATTCCTTCTTATCTCATTTAATATGTGTAAAGCTAGGATTCCACTTAAAAATAGAGTGCAATATTATACTGGAAGCTATGCGGCTGAGGATAAGGTGTATTTCATAAGTCTCCCCCTTTTAAATGTAATTGTGTTATGTATGTGGTATGCAACTGAACTGAATTCCATGCAACTAAAATGGATATTTAGATAATTTATCCCTGTAATGCCAATAAAATATCCATATTGCAAAACTAGCTGATAATTAGTTCAACTGTGCATTGCAGGGCAATATCAAAGTATTTTCATAGTCAACTCTGTTGTACTCAGCATACAAAAAGTGTTTTCTTTTAAATAAATGGGAGGCAACCTTTAAATGCAGGAATAGTTTCTTCTGTTTGATTTGAAGAGAATTCAGTATTTTTTTTATTCTTGATTAACTTGACTTCAATGTCAGATTTCATTGATAGCTTTATCATGAGTTTATAGTCAGGTTATTTTGCGTTTGTCCCTAATTAGGGCACACCTACAGGAGAAAGCACACTGAGCATGTGCAGTATCTACAGTACAGCCAAAAATGGAATCGCCCAGCTGACAACTTCACAGGCATTTATTCTTTGTCTCATAGGGCTACTGTACATTTGGGTATGTTCTGCAGTTGTTTTCTTTGCATAAGGTTCTAAGGTCCATAAGGCTTCTAGCTGAAATAATTTTTAGGCTTTAGTTTCCCTTTAACAGATTAGCACTTGTTATAGTCAGCTGCAAAGATGAGGCAGATTAGCACACAGTTTCTACACAAATATGTGTACCATACCACATTAGTAATGTAGTCCCATTCTGAACTATATATTATAGATATATTATATGTTTCTATACTTATTTATTATGTTAAAAATGCTTGAAATATCCCGATGGGCCTAGACCATTTCCCTGATGACAAAGCATTTATTCCATTTCCTAATGTAATCTCGCACATAATGAGACTGAAAAAGGCACCGTGCAATCAAGGGTACTTTTAATTATTTATTCTTTTCATTACTGAAAGGGTAATTATCACAACATTAATGACTATTGTCATGTGGATATCCTCTCGGCCCTCTGGTCAGTAAGGGGTTAATCTATGTCTATTCCATTGGTGGGATTGCACTGTAGATCATGGGCTGACAAACTGTCAATGGTCCACTATTTATGGACACATGGTTAAAGTGACATGACATCTATCAGTATACAACACTGACGATATTAGATGACCTCAGCAAAATTGTAAAGAAGCATGACAGAATGCCTGGAAGTAAAATGCGGTGCTTGTTATGTTGGAAAGTAGGTAAAATTTGCCACGTGTATTTACTGATAACCGCGTAGCATGTACTGTAAGAAACAGAGGCTCCCCATCCCCCGCAGGGTGAAATTATTGAAAAGGAAAGGCTTATGACTGGCAGCTGGTCCTCTGTCCTATTATCTGAGAACTGCGTCCAGTCTGACTAATTACAGCCACTGATTACTCAGTAGTACTGTCACCTGCCACAGCCTGACAGTATCATACCATCTGTGCCACATGGCCAGGGTACAGAAAACTAGTGTGAGGTCAGTGAAAGGGACAAATAGCTTTTAATTGAGAGGTAAATGTATGTTTACAAAGCAGACAGCTGTAGGTGGTACATGCCCACATCTGAAGTCAATGTAGGGAAATGCCTTCTCAGCTGCAACAAATAAACTCTGAGCAATTCAGGATTTTTCTGTTTCAAAAAGAAAGGCACAGTCACTAGTGCTGGAAAAGAAAATGGCTGCACTATGGTTCAGCAGATGCTAGGAATGGTCAGTTTACAGGCTCGTTGTTTTTACAGAATTTCAGTTGTGTTTCCTGGCGCCTCAATTGTACCAGGCTCCTCGCCAACTGTGACCTATATTGATCCTTAAAATCCTGCTGATAGGATAGAGCCCGACCAGTCCTAAACCAGAATTATAACCACTAAGAGCACAGCTAATGCTACCGTGTTTCCCCAAAAATAAGGCTATGTCTTATATTAATTTTTGCTCCTAAAGACTTAGGTATTATTTTCTGGGATGTCTTATTTCTGGGACATGGTTGTGGTACGGTATATTTCCAGTACTTTACTGCAGCTAGGTCTTGTTTTGAGGGGAGGTTTTATATTACTAAGCGTAGAAAAAATTACACTAGGTCTTATTTTCGGGGGAAACAGAGCATATTGCTATTTAATTTTCTTCCTGAATGCATGCTGATAGCATCTAGTATAATGTATAGATCTACAGTGGACCCATGTAGAGATTATTTATTTGTCATGTATTTTATTACATGATAAGATGGCTTTCATGGAAGTCAACCAGAATATAGCATCATGGGCATTCATGGGAGAGTGTGTAACATCCTTTCCCAGAACCAGACTCTACAGTTTACAGCTGGAGAAAGACTTTTGTCAATGCAAGTAAAGACTTCAACAATAATGGACACCAAACGTCCTTCAGATATTAGGACAGCATCACATGATGCATTTTAACATTGATGTGTCAAATACTAAATCAACTCCTAGGTGGCATCTATTAAAGAGATTTTAAGTAGCAATGAATGATAGAAGTAAACAATTACTACAGAATATCTTTCCCATATGTAAATGTTTTATTTAAATGCTTATATATTAATGATTGGTGGCTATGTACAATATAGTTGGTTAGATTCTGTGAAATTTGGGAGGAGGGGGGGGCGGTACTATGTGACAATCAACATCGCACACTTACCCAGGAAGTAACCTGCTGTGGGGGAGGTATTCATCACATGATCCACATCCCAGTATACTAAGCGGTTTATTGACTAAAGTGAAAATTCGACTGTTGAAGTGAATTCTCATCACTTCGGCTGCTACGCCCTGATTCTCTACTCCTTATTGACTAAACAGAGGATTCCCATAGAAAATCTGCAACCGCGACAAAATTCCCATAGTGAAGTCACGGCCATGACAGTAGCCACCTATTGAGTAGTGTGCAAACATCATTAGCTGGCGAATTTGCCACATCGTAGAGTTAATACCCAAATATGGGGAAGTGGCAAATTCACACCTTTCGAGACAATTCAGCATTAAGTCAATACCCCCCTTAGTGCACTGCTGCTGGAAACCATCAGCTAGGGTTTTTTTTTAAAAGACAGTTACCCTTTAAGATTTAAGATGTAAGGTTTCATGGTTAGCATTGGAAAAATGTCTGGAAACAGTTGTATCAGAAGGGCTATTCTGATTGGAATTTCCAATACTCTTATGTTCTTTAATGTGAATTATACTGCTCTAGAAGACATGCGGGAAGGGCATTTGAACATAAAGATCACATAACTAGTCTGTCAGTTAACAAAAACCCTTAAGTCTATGGCCAAATATAAGATGGGATACCCATTTCCCTGGTATAATATGGGCACAGCTGTAGCAAGCAAATGGTCCTACTTTACTTTTGCCTTTAAAAAGTGATGTAAAACATGAAACACTTGATACACTACCAAGTCAATCCCAACCAGTCTATCACTACGTATTATCCCTCTCCAGGTAGACCTTGATTTGGATTTCTTAAGAAAAGACATTTTTGTAACTCCTGTTTCATACTCTTACCATGTGATTCTAATCCTCCAACCCCAGCTTCAGAATATTGTCAGAATCATAACTACAGGGGCTACAGGGGTATCTGCAGGATCAACCAGACCCATATATGCATTAGGTCAAGCCACTCAACTGCAACACTAGTGAGACCTGGGGATCTGTGAGAGGTTGATAGATAAGACAGGCAACTGGCAAATGGGAAGTTAGGACCAACATGTTGTTTAAACATTTATCTGTTTGTCTTTATTGTAAATGGTTACATTTATAATTATTATTAATTTATATAGTGACAACATCTTCCATGGTGCTCTACATGGAAAGATTACATTACATGGTATAAATATTGGTAATATCATGGAACAACATGGATCTAATAGGATTGGTGACCCTGCCTGCAAGAACTTACAATCTAAAGGGGTTATTCACTAAAGTCTGAATTGTTACGTATAAGTACGAATTCACCAGATAAAAACAGTCGCGTCTTTATAATGAGAATATTGTCGCAGTCGTGACTTTATTATGAGAAAATTGTCGCCATCTTAACATTAAAAAATTGTTGCAACTTTACAATGGGGAAATTGTCACGGATTTACTATGGGAATCCGCTGTTTCCGAATTCGACAGTCGAATTCGCACCTTAGTGAATAACCCCCTAAGTGGGAGAGGGGAAACACAAAAGGTGTAGGAATGGGAGCCAAGAATGACTATTCAGCGATAGATGATTATCTAAATGTTAAGGTTGTAGTCCTCCATAAAAAGTTGAGTTTTCTAAAGATTGCTTAAAGTGTACCTGTCACCTCAAAACTAATACTAATTTAGGTTGTACTAATGAAATAAACATTTTTGTAAATGTATATGTATTTTTTTTTAAATGTACCTTTAAACAGCATTTCTCTCTGTCATCTTCCCTGTCAGCCTGCCAAAACATTTATGTCATTAGTAGAACCTAAATTAGTATTAGTGTTTTGAGGTGACAGGTGCACTTTAAATATTTAGACACATTGGGAGAGTCTAACATTGAAAGGATGGGAGTTCCCTCACAGTATGTGAAATTTCCCAAAAAGTTACTTAATCTAATTTAATTGTTAGTAGATGCGACCATGTCAAAACTAATAAGCATTGTGTGTTACAGCTATCCTGGAATAGAGAATATATAAATCTGTCAATGGCAAGCGGTGACAGCTGGATTATCACAATTAGACTGAGAAAACTTGCTTTATTCCCAGTACCCATAATACAGTTCAGCAAGATAATGTGCTTTTATTTAGGTCAGTAATAGCAAAACACAATGTAGCCTTTTAATGTTCACTTATGTTTTCGGGATTCTGATTTCGGATACATCATTTCCCATACCACAGGAGGCACAGTCATTTAAAGGACCACTAACAGCAGAAAAAGAAAAATTGCTGTTTTTTATTGACATGGCAATTATTGCTATGTAGTACTTCTAAAAATGTCATTTTGAATTTGTATTCCTGATTTTTTATTGGTTCATTTCTCTCTTTCTTCTGGGTGCAGCCAAATTGTTTTTTTGGGGGGTGCTTTATGAATCCGTATTATCTAAAGTTCAAACAAAAGGTCTAGGTAGGGATTGTTTATTTTAAAAAAATTAATTAATAAAAAATAATCAAAAGGAAGAAAAACAAACTTTAAACTAATACAAATCAGAAATTCAACTGAAATTAGGTCGTTCTTACCAGTATTGTGTAGCAATAGACCTATATGTTATAATCAAATATAAAATGATCCATTTCTAGAAGTCCTGAGAAATTGTAACATATTCTATGCACACCAACTGAATCACAAAAGATACAAATAATCAACCACCACTAAGCAGCGCTAAGGACAGCTGAAGCAGAAGTGACAAGTTGTGTTGGATGTGGGCGAAACAGGCGCCATACTGAACATATTCTGAATATTGTAGCCTTGGAAGATTATTATATTTTATGTGTTAGTAAAGAATATTGTTTTGGGTGTTTTGTTTAATACTCATTATTAGAAACTTTTCATGTTATAATTTAGATAGATGTCAGCACAAACTCAAATTCCCTCATTGATTAATAATAATCTAATTAGATTACTGATTAATTATTTGTGTATATATATATATATATATATATATATATATATATATATATAATGTGTGTGTTCAAACACAGCTTGAAAACTTGCAGAGTATTGTACTAATGTTTTAAGCCTACATTTTGACACACATTTACATTAAGTGATCAGTTTGTAAGTATTCCTATAAGGTTAAGGATAGGTTCACACTGGTGGTTTTTTATGCACGGCTTATTTACGCCGTGCAAAAGAACAAAAAAAGCTGCACCATGTAAACCTATGGACTTACCTTGTTCCAGCCACACTACAGTAGTATATGATGCACATACGCTGCGTACGGAATGCTTCACATCGCATTTTTGCTGGCGTATATACAGTGTATGCCGTGCACAAAATGTGGCCAGATAAGAGGAGCCATGAACACTGAGGAAGCGTTCACATTGGAGTTGGGTAAGTGCAATATAAATACGTGTCTAGAAAATACGTCAGACTGAAATATGCTGGCGTATTTTCTAAACGCACATTTCTAAATACACGGCGGAAAAACACTGTGTGTGATCCTACCCTAAGTCATCTGAAACGATGGGGTTTTTTTTATGCATTCTACTGGGTACAATTTGACATCATACTAATTTCATTTTGGCAACATGGGTGATATGGGGCATCATTATGGTTAGCGGTCAATTTTGTAATCTTTTTTCTATGGAATCAGATCCTTCTATTAAAATAATCAGTAACTCAAATTGCATCCTTTATGACAATGCCAATGCGCACATGTCCTGATGATGTTACACACAACTCCACATATTCTGCTGGTCTACCTGCATGATTTGCCAGTAAAGTTTTAGCTTGGAATAAACTGTTTTAGCTTGGAATAAAAGCAAGTATGGCACCCACCATACTTGCTTGTGCCCTGTGTGGCTACATACCCAAAATGCCAGCCCTGACAATAATGAACCTTTTTGCTCCAAACAGACCTGGAGGGTTTTTGACTACAGTGAGAATTTGACTGCTATGCTCTGATTCTCTACCCCTTTGTTTGTATATTTTTATATAGCGCTACTATATTACACAGCTCTTTACAGAAGTTTGTCGTTCACTTCAGTCCCGTCCCTATGGAGCTTACAATCTAGTTTCCCTATTCAGTCACATACACATAGACAGATGTATGTGTGGATTTGGATTGTGGGAGGAAACCAGTGTGCCCCAAGGAAACCCACACAATAGCGGGGAGAACATTCAAACTCCATGCAGATGTAGTCCAGGGTGGAAATGAACTCAGAACCCAGCACTGCAAGGCAGTAGCACTAATCACTGAGCTGCCACACTGCCCTTTTTGACTAAACAGCAGATTCCCATAGCAAATTCGCAACACAGTTTGCTGAATACTCGAATATGGGAACTTGGCAAATTCACACCTTTACAAGACATTTTGGACTTTAGTCATTAATCCCCTCAGTGTCTTAAATTTCAGTAAAATGCAATCTTTTGGCTGAGCTGGCATCAGTTTTTACATTTTATTGCTTACACTGGATCAGCTAGAAGCTGAAATGCCTAGATGTTAGTTATACTGGAAGCATGCCTTTAAAAAAATCATGCCTCTAAGCTAGAATTGCAAGCATCCTTTAACAATTAATACCCAACTCTGGCTATTTGATCTGGCACCTGTCAGTGAGCCCTGCACAGCAATAATACTAATAAGCAGAACTCTAGCACAAACTGATGAGCAGGGGAAAATCTGGAGACTGTTCATTTGTACAGGACTAATTGGGATCTAAACAAACATTGTCACCCCTTATACACCCATTCTATCTTGTTTCTTTCTCCATTTTAATCACATATAGGTTTGGTTGTCATTTGGATGGTATTACTGATTATGAATTAACAATATTGTATTTTATCTTATTGAGCAAATTAACCATCGCTACTAATGCCTTTAAATGTTTTTATTCTTTAACCCACCGCCTAAAGCACCACCTTCAAAAGTACCAACTTAATTCTTATTATTTCTGCATTGATGTCAATAAAAAAGGGTTTACAGTCAAATGACTCGCCTAAAGTCTAAAGTGGATAATTACAGGTTACTGTGAATAGTACTAACCAATGATATGAACTATATTGGTTTCGTAGAAATTAGTGCATAATCAGTACTTATAGCATCAGACATGCAAGCATGAATCCCAAAAGCTACCTGTGTATGTAGCTATACCAATTCCTGACAAATGTTCAATAGGATGCTATTTCCACTTAGAGTATAATGGACAGCCAGCACCCAGCATGATTACGGAAGGGTTAGTAATATACACTGATATTATAATACATTATAATATAGATATGACACCATATTAAACCATACATTGAATTTCGGATATTTCCTGATTTCTATTGTTACCTCAGACTGCAGACATCATTTAACTGTTGGATTAACCTATCCAGTGTCATTTTGTGCACCTGAGCTTCATCATACTTCATATGGTAAACATCATAATATAGAAGGTATAAACGCACATACAGCCTTTTTAGTTTTGCTATTAATGTTCCTATAATCAGTTGGGAAAATCATACTCCTTCAATTTTGCTTTTTTATACTTAGTAATGATTGGTCCTGCTGGTTTATGGCAGGGAACCCGTTTAGTCTTTTACAAACACTGATAGATTTACACTGTTTAGAGCAGAAATTCACCTAGTTATTTTGTTTCTGCAAAACTGATATCACCATAAAAATAATAAATACTATGATTTGTCATTGCTACAGTATTGTATAGAACATGCCTTTGTATCCATTATATTATGATATTATCCAGGTGATTGCTGCAGATCTTTTTGGAAATGACTTAAGATTACTCATATCAGGCAAGGTATGGACAACCTGAGTTACAACTTAAAGTAACTTAATACCTGGAGGACCATATGCTGGCCATTCAAGAAATAATCAAGGATCCAGTTTAAGTTTACAGAAATGAATGACCCATCTATAAAATGCTTTATTATATTTTTTGTGATTGATAGGCAAACTGTAGCCTATAATCTTATTTTGTATTGTAATATTTATCCCAAAGAGAGCAGTTTTTCTAATATATTGTCATTATTTTTAATTTCAAATTTTAGTTTACCTGCCCTTTATTTTGCAATTTCTGGGTACTTCCTGGACCGTTGACCCAAGCGGTTTAATGGAATCTCTGACGTAACTGTTACAATTTGCTTCAAAAGGAAAAACTTGCTTTTACTCCAATGTACAGTTTGGAATGTTCTATTTAACTTTGTGGATGAATATAATAATGCCGATTTTTACTATAGTTCCTCTTTAATGTTTTCTTGTTGTGTTATTTATTTTTTGGTTCATTATTTAGCCATTAACCTGTAAGGTCCATCCATGTGAAAACATTTTAGCTTAGGGAGTAATGTTAAAGGCCTTTAAGGGAGTATGACTTTCAATCATGGTCAGTCCTTGATAGGATAAATGGCAGTCTAATGCCCCAACAGGACTAAGGCCTGGTTCACACTAAGCATTTCTGTGCTGTGCATTTAAATGAAAAAAAAAAACACTTATCGAAAATCCCTAATCTACTTACAGTGGGGAAAAAAAGTATTTAGTCAGTCACCAATAG
>WMED01026555.1:0-10789 GCA_019650415.1 Pipa parva | reverse complement strand
GATAGATAGATAGATAGATAGATATAGATACAGATAGATACAGATAGATAGATATAGATAGATAGATAGATAGAGTTATAGATAGATAGATAGATACAGTAGATAGATACAGTAGATAGATAGATTAGATAGATATAGATAGAGTTACAGATGGATAGATGGATAGATAGATGGATAGATGGATGGATAGATAGATAGATAGATAGATAGATAGATAGATAGATAGATAGATAGATACAGATGGATAGATAGATAGATACAGATGGATAGATAGATACAGATGGATAGATAGATAGATACAGATGGATAGATAGATAGATACAGATGGATAGATAGATAGATACAGATGGATAGATAGATAGATACAGATGGATAGATAGATAGATACAGATGGATAGATAGATAGATACAGATGGATAGATAGATAGATACAGATGGATAGATAGATAGATAGATTAGATAGATACAGTAGATAGATAGATTAGATAGAGATAGATAGATTAGATAGAGATAGATAGATAGATAGATAGATAGATAGATAGATAGAGTTACAGATAGATAGATATAGATAGATAGATAGATAGAGGGGAGGAGTGGCACATATAGGCGAGTTAAGTCAATCAAGTATACTGTAGAGAATATTAAGGATAGTATAGGTGGAAAATACTGATATTATACTTTTTCATGACCATATTTCTTTGTCTCTGTCTTACAACAAAGGGGGGAATTCAGGAACCTCCGAAGTGAGGCGCGTAGTGTTCGCCTCACTTCGGGACAAGTGACATGCGCATGCTGATGTCCTGAACGCGGACATCAGCATGCGCATTAAAGGGATTCCAGTCTCGGCGAGATCAAAAGAGTTGCCTCGCTGAGACTGGAATCCCTTTAAAGCGATCGCTGATGTCCGTGTGCAGGACATCAGCGAGCGCAGATCAGTCAGTCCGAAGTGAGGCAAAGACTCCGCACCTCACTTCGTACTATTGTGAATTCCCCCCTTAATGTCTTCTTTTAACCATACATACTACATTACTAAGTATGGTTGTCCTCAAATATACATTTGTAACTACAGCTGCACATAATTTATGGCCTTATATCATTGATATATGAAATAAGGGAAGATTAATTTATTCATGACAAATTATTTCTTAAACTTCAGAGAAATATAAAGTTTTGCATTAGCGCTTTAGAAAATGATACATGAAATAATATTTTGAAAGAATATAATGTTATTTGTGTTTGAACACTGGCATAACTACTGGCATCACATCCCAGCTCTAATTACCTAATGCAAATAGAACTATGGATAAGCATTCACTTCAAACCATGAAAGGGAAGAATAGTTTTTTATTTTGTAAGTTGTTATGTATTTGTGTCAACTGGGTTTTTATCCTCAGAGGCAATGGGAGAATTACCCACATGTAAAATAGAACTGTGAAACAACATCTTATCCACTTAAGAGAGTAGTTTTCTTCAAATGCCTTCTTCTAATCCCTTATGACAAGTGAATATGTTTCAGCATTTCTGTGATGCTGTATTCCCTTGGCCTCTCACTGGGAAGTCATCCTGTCTACCTTAAGAAATAAATCATATGTGTGCATAATTGTATAGAGCTGCAATCACTGAGGGATTTATGTATAAATATGTTTGAAATCCCTTCAAATATGTCTCTTTAATTTATTGTTTATGACTCATGTCTCAAAGGCTCCTGAGAACATCAACAGAACAAGAAACTGAAGCCCAATTAATTCAAAGTCTTTTCCATTCATCTAAGGGTCTCACAAGCATGTTTTAGAGGGCATGGAAAGGCTAAGATGTAAGAGTTTGTCTGTGTAAGGCTTTTATAGTTAGTTTATGTCACCATTTTGTTATTATTATTGGGATTACATTGTATTATCAATATTATCATTTATAGAAAGCCAACATTTATGCAGCCTTTACACTCTGACATAACCAATGAGAATCATAAACCCAATTAAAATAGGGTTCACAGGAGGAAACAGATAATGGTCGGAGGCACTCAGTCCAGCCTTAACCTTATTTATAATCTTACCATTGTCCATGTCTGCACAGCTGCTGTAGCATGTCTAAGGTTGCCTCTTAAGCAACTTTCCAGATATTTTCTAAAGTAGATTATAAAGGTCCAGTAACACCAGTAAACAAACCCCTGCCTAGTGATATTGTTTTCTATAGAACATATTCAGAGAGAGAGAGAGAGAAAACACAAACCAACCAGAAATATGACCGTTTTATAGTTACTGCACATGAATAACCTCCATGCCAATCTAAAGAGCACTTGTCTTTTTCTGGTGTTGATTTATATTAATAATATGACTATTCATTCTTATATTAATTCTATTAATAATAATTACAATTTTTTTGACCACATAAAGCCAGAAAACAGTGATTTTTTTTTATTATGCCAGTATCAGCTATTTAAAAAGCTTGTATTGCCATGTCAAAAGTAACTTTTTGATGATTTTTTTTTTTAATGTAAAAGGTAGAATCCTTTGTAAACATCCCTGTATGGTTAAGTGTCATGGTTCATCAGCATATTAATGAACATCCATTATGGAGGCTGTCAGATACTAGCACCAGCAGTTCTATAAGTTAGTACTACAGCCCAAAGTTAGTGATTTTTTGCTTCGTAATATAGTAAATTAGGCTGGCAGACCTTGTATTTTCAGCATATCAGTTATGGTAATGGTATATTAGACCCTCTTTAATACATATTAATTTAGAAGAAATGAGTGCTCCTTTAGGCTGTAGCAGGCATAGACAGCCTTTGACATGCAAGCTAAGTAGATGTAATCAATATTAAGCTGATATATTGGCAAAATCTTAAGCATCAAATGCAGCCTATTCCTGATCTTTCCATTCCAGACTGAGTTGTAGTTGTCTCACCTATGCCGCTATGATAGACAAGAGTAGTGAAATATCCTGCTATCAACATAGGCCTTCTACTGTTTCCCTTAATTATTGGTATTTGGCTTGATTTTAAGTAACTTCAGAATATGTGTCCATATAAGCTTTACGTATTGCCTCTGTATTTAAAATATTCTATGACGTTTCTTACCATCTGTTTGCACTTTGCCCAAGAACGTATAAAGTGTGTTATTTAAAGCCTGTATCAATTCCCTTATAATAACTGCAGAATAAAATGGGATTTCATTTTCCTTGCATTCCCTTATGGTGTTATGCAGACTGGTCACTTGCAACTTCTTTAATATCTTTAAATATGCGTTATTAACATTGGAAAATGAATGAAACACCTGCCTGTTTTCTACACTTTATAAATGAGCTTAAACAAACTTGTAAATCCTTGTGTAACAACAACACCTGTTAGGTTTCTGTTAGTTTGTTTTGATTTGATGTGCCTTTTGGCTTCTAATCTGACAGTATTAACTCGACTGTTGTTTCAGCAAAACTGCAGGGTTCTGTATCACTAACAGATAAAAAGACTTTACAGTGAACAATCAATGAACTAGCAGAGCAATCCTGTTATTAAATTAGTATATAAAATATTTTTTAAAGTATATAAAATTAAGCTTCTGTATAAAATCAGTTTGGGGAAATCAGGACACTTTTTGAGCTTAACCTTACAAAGCATACAACTTAAAGAACTTAGAATTAACGAATTCTGATGTCAAACAGCTTCTGCATTTGCTCAACTCGCCAAAATTTAACAGGAAGTAGGAAGTGAATAATATTGCAGTGCTAGGCTGAGAAGATGGGATTGGATTTCTAGTGAGACCACAACACTTCATTTCTAAAAGAATTAAAGGAGACCTAAAGTCAAAAAATAAAAAAGACAGTTAAAATACTTACCTTATACAGAGTCGATTGATTACCGTCACAGTATGAGCTGTGCTATAATTAGCCAGATTTTGATGCTTCCCCCAGTGCCTCCTGCACAGTGTGCTGGCTGACACAGAAACCAGCGCACAGCTCCTTCTCCTTTCCCAGCCTGATACATCATCACGCTCATTGCGGGGAGCATTCTCATTGGCCCTTACATTGAACGTGATGATGTTTAAGCCCTAAAAAACCCATGGTGTTACAGGGTGGGAGGAGCCAAATATGAAATAAAGCCCCTGGTTCAAGATCCCACCACCCGTTTTCTAGTACCCATAACTTGCTAAGTTCTTACAATGAAGGAAAGTAAACAAACCCTTTTTGATCTCTTTAAATAAATCAACCATAACAACTTCTTCAGGCAGAGTATTCCATATCCTCACTGCTATTACAGTAAAGAACCCCCTTTTATGCTGGTGTAGAAACTTTCCTTCCTCTATATGCAGAGGATGTACCAATGTATGTATATATGTATAATTTTATTTAGAAAGAACCACAAATGTATGCAGTGCTGTACAATTCAGCAATACAAATATAGTACAGATATGGGTAAAGCGCATTATACAATACAGTAAAATAAGTGCCAGATTGTGGTTGACACAAGACATTACAAATGACGATAGAGGGGTAATAAGTGCTAATAACAATGTGTTGAAACATTGGTCAATAAATACATATAATAAGCATAAATTACTAAGGAGAAAAGTAAAATATATACATATAAATAGTGCTAGTGCTCCATTAGGAAAGATTCCAGTTTGGTTTTAAAAGTAGAGAGGGAATGTTTCTGGTGAAGATAAAGGGATATAGAATTCCATATGTATGGGGCAGAAAGCGAGAAGGGTTTAAGATGAGAAAGAGCAAAGTTGGTTGCTTTGGAAGGAGCGCAGTTGATGTACCAACATACGAGTGAGGAAATGTAGGGAGGAGCAACTGATTGAAGTGCCTTAAATGTCAGAAGGAGAACACTGTAAATGATTTGTTTGTTTATGGGGAGTCAAAGAGCAGAGGGAGAATGGGAGAAAGGCTGTCCCTTCAGGGGAGAGAGGGAGAAAATTCTGTCAGCAGAATTTAGAATAAACTGAAGCGGGGAGAGGTGGGAATCTGGGAGGCCAGATAAAAGAACATTGCAGTAGTCCAAGTGGGATAGAACTAGAGCATGCATGAGGTTGTTATCAGTGGCACGAGAGAGAAAGGGGCAGCTCTTGGCAATGTTATGAAGGAAAAATCAACAGGTTTTAGCAGTAGTAGAGATGTGTTTAGAGAAGGAAAATGCAGAGTCAAAAGTCACCCCAAGACAACGTACAGATTTTACAGGGTTGATGATTGCACCATCAACTAGAATGGAAAATGTAGGATCAAGTCCAGGTTTTGGTGAAAAAATAATCAATTCCATTTTATCAAGATTTAATTTAAGCTGGCGCTTGGACAGCTAGAAATATGAGTTTGAATTTCAGGTGATAGCACAGGAGAGGATAAGTAAATTTGGGTATCATCCACATAAAAGTGATACTAAAGACCAAATGAATTGATGATCTCACCCAAAGAAAGTATGTACAGCATGAACAGGAGGGGGCCCAAGGACTGAGCATTGGGGCACCCCTAACCAAAGCAGGACAGGAGGAGAGGTGTCGTTAGCATAGGAGACAAAAACGGAACAATCAGAAAGATAGAAAGATTTCCAAGATGCAGCTTAATCATAAACACCAAGTGAATGGAGAATTTCAATAAGAAGGGAGTGATCGACAAATGCAGAGTAAAGGTCTAGGAGAATTAGAGCAGAAAAGTGACCCTTTGCTTTGGCAACCTGGAGATCATTTGCAAGTTTACACAGAGCAGTCTCCATAGAGTGCCCTGGCCTAACACCAAAATGCAGAGGGTCTAGGAGATGGTGCAAACGCAGATAGTTAGTAAGGCAGGTGCAGAGAAGATGTTCTACAAACGTCATTAAGTTTTTATTCACAATTTGTTTAGTGTCCCAACTTTTTTTGTAATCCGGTTTGTAGAAGTTTAGAAGCCAAAAGCAAGAGAGAGACAGGATGGTAGTTAGAGAGGCATGCAGGGTACAGTGTATCTTTTTTAGGATGGGTTTAATACAGGTCTGTCTAAACAAAGAAGGAAAAGTTCAAGAGGACAGAGAAGAGTTGAACAGAGGCATAAAGCCTGGTACAAGGACAGAATCACAGTGCTTAAATAAAGAAGAAGGCATGTGCTCTATGAGGCATGTAGTGACATGGGAGGAAGTAAAAAAACTGAGAAACTTCAGACTAGGTAGCATGAGAAAAAGAATTCAGAAACTTAGATGGGGATGTAGGTAGAATTAAGTCTGTGTTAGGAGGAGTAGTTCAGGATATTATCAATTTTGTTTCTAAAGAAGTCAGCAAAATCTTGTAGGGAACGTAGGGGAGTTTGCATGCCTGAGGGCAAGGGGCCAGGGCCGGGCCAAGGTTTTTTTGCACCCTAGGTGGAGTTTTGAAATTGCGGCCCCACCAGTCCTTGATGACTGCGACCACCCCCCACACACCTGCATAATCCCACTTTTCCCTGTCCCCCTCCTTGCTGTCTCCATCCTTGCTGCTTTCCTTCCTTTGCTGCCCCTCCCTTCTGCTTTCCTTCTTCCCCCTTTCCTTTGAGCTACCTGCCTCACAACACCCCCATTCCTCATATTGTGCAGTACCCACAACCTCCCACGCTGTGCTTCCCACACTCTGCTTCCCCCATAATTCATCCCCCCACATTGTGCTTTCCCCACAACCCCACTCCAATACTGTGCTGCCCTCTCCTTCCTACTCCCAACCCTCTGAAAGAGGGGGTCACTATCTTAGTGTTCATCCCCTTCCTTTTCCCTGTCCCTACCAACTTCTTCCGTGGCCTTGCTCTGTGTGTAGAGCTAAGCGCTACAGCATTCCTCCCCCCTGCAATGATTTAACTTCCTGTGATTGGCACTTAGCTCTACAGCAGGTAGAGCCAGGCCACAGAGGATGTATGTAGGGACAGGGAAAAGGAGGGGGGCGAGAACCAAAATAGCGCCCCCCTCCTGCAGTGCCCTAGGTGGCTGCCTATCCCTTGGCCCGGCCCTGCAAGGGACATAGAAGGGTGTTGAAAATGGAAAATAGACGACTGGTATTAGATTTATTCTGGTTCATGAAGGTTCTGTAATAGTATTGTTTGGCTAGGGAGAGAGAGGAGTTAAGGTATGAGAGTAAAAACCTATAATGCAGAAAATCTGCCAGGGAATGGGATTTCCTCCACATACGTTCTGCACAATGCATGCAGGATCTAATAAAATGCAATTCTGCATTTAGCCAAGAGTAAGGATTATTAATACAGATCAGTTTCTGCTGCAGGGGGGCAAATGAATCAATAGTAGTAGACATATCTCTTGATTTCTCTGCCATAATAATGAAATTGTGGAAGACAGTAATTAATTTCAGGTCATACACGGGTTATGCATCAGCCTTTAATGTTCTCAC
Organism: Pipa parva; assembly: GCA_019650415.1. Classification (NCBI taxonomy): domain Eukaryota; kingdom Metazoa; phylum Chordata; class Amphibia; order Anura; family Pipidae; genus Pipa; species Pipa parva. The sequence goes on along the minus strand of WMED01026555.1, from coordinate 3,464 downwards.
CTTAATTTCTTTTAATAATGTTAAAAACTGGTATTAGTAGTGTGGCAATGGATGCCTGGGCCTTCCCCCCATAGCATCTCCCCTTCCTGCACACCACAGACCAAATGAAAACATTTACTGGGCTCTAGATGGGGGGGGGGGGGAGCAGAAGCAGACACTGCAGGCCTGGCAGAGGGGCAGTGGTCATAGCTGTGTAGCCTCCTGGCGGCTTGGGCTCACTCACAATACACTATAGTATTAACATGCTGATGCAGTTATTAAATGCTACTAAACATTTACATTTCTGTTAAGATGCACCATTCCCACCAGCATTGTAAAAAAATCTAATGATCTAATTCCATAAACATCTGTCTTTTGGGATGGTCTATGCATTGTAATTCAGGTACAGTTTCAACTATAACAATTAATATTTTGGGCGAAATAAACAAAATGCAGCTAGAGCATATTAGACTTTTAACCAGTGAACATCCTTTTGCTCATCTTTTCTGAGGCTTTTCCTGCAAGGAAGCTGGCAGTCCAAGAAAAATATGAAAGTTAATAAACCCAGATTTCATTCTTGATAATTATAATGTGCTTGTTTTCAAAAAGGGAATGAAAAAAAATAAAATATTTTTTTGAAATCCCAATTATTTAATTTTTGTCCAAAACCCTGCAATGTGAAACGGGTTACAGCTTTTCATTCTGCAGGGAGTATTGTCTTACTGCTACAGACGACAGTTGGGTTTTTCTGCTTGTCATGCAGATAATTAAAGCTGACATCCAGTGTCATAAGAGGATTCCATTTCGGAAGAATTAGGAGAAATAGCTGAACAAATGTAGACGTGAAATGTATTTTGTTGTGTGAGAAGCAGCTTTTAGAAGATCCTTTTCTCACTTTGGGGTTTACTTGAATTGTATGTTATCCAAATTTAACCAGGCATATCATCATTTGAAGATTCCCTCTGTCTTTACAATTAACCATCTACTAGAAGGTGCTGGTTTTAAATAAATACCAGTGAATAATTAATTACGGACATGTCACAAGTTCCCATAAAGTGGTTAAACACAAAAACACCTTTACAATGTTTCTATGCAGAATTTATTTCTAATTTAAAAGTAAAGATGAGGGAAATGGTTCAGTTTGATATTTGCATTCATTTTTATGAACTGAACAAATATTCTTCAGTGTAATGTTATTGAGTTTTTATTTGGGATTTTTTGTGTTCACAGTTCATGTTCACTGATATTTATTTTAAAATAATGGTAATCGGTTTTGAAGGATTGAATCAAACCCTTTTATTTAGTTGTCCTTTGGACCATTTCCTGGCATAATGTGTTGTTCACACTTTCACATGGATTTTACATAATGCAAGCTACAAGCTGTGTAAGATAGAGGGAATTGTTTTTGTTGTATGTGAACAGTAACATTGTGAGCCTCATTGACTAAGTGGCATCACCATAATAGTCACAAAATCACTGCTCACTAGTGGAGAATATGCTAGTTGAACAGGCAGAAAGTGGCGAATGTTGACAGATGCATAGTGTGGCATAATCAGTCAGGTAGAATTAGACGAGAAGTCTTGCGGAGTAAAGTGAATTCAACAAGTGAAGGGCAGTGACATCAGTCTTACCCTATTCTCTATTAAGAGTCTCTATTTCTATGTCACCTTGTCCCTAGGTCATGTTGTCACTTAGTCGCAGTCTCCATTGTCACTTTTGAATAGTCACCTTACACAACACTGGAGCTTTGCCATCAACCCCCAATTCACCTTTCTGAAGTGGCGAAGACAAATAGGTGAATTCAAATCAGTTCACTTAGTTGAATTCTCATCTCTCCACATCTTAGTCAATAGTAGAAGTGTCAGGATAATTTGGGGTTTGCAGGACATCACAGCGGGTTTACTGCTGGCCCCACCGAAGGTGTGGAATCTAAGGGGTCCCCGGTCTTCACCCTTAACCCCTGCGAGGGGGTATGGCCTTTGCCGCAAGGGGATCCCCAGGTTGCAGCCCCTGGGGGAGCCACCCACTGGTGGTGCTGAGTTGATTGTGGAGTAGTAGGAGGGAACATCAGAGAGCAGGATCACCCAAACCAGGTACACAAGGAAAAAGAGACCAAAACTGGAGACAGGCAGACTTATCAGAGAACTCTCCAGGGAGGACTGGATACCAGCATGCAAAACATGTAGTGCAAGGAGAAAAAACATTGAATCATGACTCAGGAAACAAAACCTATAATCAGGCAATGACACAGCCAGCCAGCAGAGTATATATAGGCAGAGCCTAGTGGGGATTGGCTGGAAACCAGCTAAAAGATGGGAGAAAATGAGTCTACAATTCAAAGCACCAGTGCAATGCATGAAAACAGGAGCAAGCAGGACTGGGATCAAGTACTAATCTGGTACTACTACAAATACAAACTACAAAGTACCTGTGCATTCGCATACAAAATGATGCAAAGAGTTCCGTAAGTTCATGACTTGCATAGTCGCCAGAGATGACCACATACTATATTTGCCACTTCGCAGACTTTGCTCAATAAGTGAACATGGGGAAGTGGGGGGAAAGCAAATTCTCACCTCTACATGACAAGAAAAGAGCTGGCATGACGAGGTGCAAGCCAGTGCAGTGCAGAAACATTGAGAGATTAGGAGGAAGAGGAATAGAAAAAGGAAGGTAAAAATAGAGTAAAGTAACCATAAAAGAGTCAATGTGGATAAAAAATGACAAGTAAATGACAAGTAAATTAAAATCACATGTAGTGTTAAAGCCTAGGTTTGGTGCTCCCCAATATCCTTCTCTGTCTCTACTGTTAATAAAATAATAAAATGATTCAAAAGAGAAGAATGCAGAACTAGACACTGATTCCTTAATTGATTTTTTTTTTAATCTGTAATTATATTAAAATAAATATTAGAAAGGCCTGCATTAACAGGGTCCGCTACATAAAACCTTTTTTCATTTTTCTCTCAAACTTTATTTGAAATGATAATTTGTGTTTTGCGGCATCTGCTCTCAAGCCTCTCCATAACAATAAACTCAGGTGTCATGAATATCCAGTTTATAAACATTAACAAATCAAAATGCATTAAAGGCAGAATGATATTCTGTAGAAATGAAAGCCGTGTGAGGCTCAATATGGCATCTGAATGAAGGTTATTGTGACAGTGCAAATGACATCCCTCTAGTTTTGTTGTACCTGAGGCAGTCAAAGCAATAGAAGCAAAAGATGAAGATCATTGGTGACACACTGAGGAAACATATTCCTTCATGATTTATTTATGCCATCCACATAATTGTAAAATAAAATGATGAAAACATACCAAAAGACAAAATAGAAATTCCCAACAAAGAAAGCATTGACAAAATCAATTAGTCTGATTATAATTAGTGGAGTGGTTTTTAAAGGGAGAGAAATATGGTTATAATAGAATACATTGTTTTATATATTGTAGGGATTTACTCACTTGTGGTAGCTTTTCCAGTAA